>BMAC01000393.1:873574-900978 GCA_014905375.1 Phtheirospermum japonicum | reverse complement strand
TAGGGTCATTTAGAACCATCGGGATTGAGAACCCTGATAGTGGAGATGATTCTGGCGCATTAGAACCTTGCTTTTCTTAATCGTTTTAAAGAATTTAAATTTTATTGCTTGTAGATGTTAGAAAACCCCAAGCCAAATTGGATCGCGTGTTTAGTTTAGTTTTTTTATTTCATCTCTATGTTCGTAAAATCAAACACCGGAATATCTTCCGATTAGTCTTCCTTGTGATTCGACTCGAGTCTAACTTACCGCCTACAATTGCTCCGTTCTCTTGCGGACGATCTTTTTAATTTTAAATAAAAAGTAAGTGCAAAATGTTCGATTCACAGCATTAGATTTCCTCCTTTCAGACTTCAACGCAAACATGAAGTCACGAATGGGAATATCATAAGAAGAATCAGGGGAGTACTCGAATAGATCAGGATCAAACTCGGGTTGAGCCTCACGATCAGGAGATTGAGGGGAACTAGCAGCAACCGGCCTGGAGGAACTTGACACCTCACCAATGAAAAAATACAGAATCGTATAGGGAGGAGACGAGTACTCGATTTCAGTAGAGCCCGGTGAAACTTTGATGGACGCTGGAGGATTTTTCTTGTCAGCCAGCTTCACAGTTTGCTTTCTGTGAGGTGTTGTCTTCTTCTCTTGGTGAGTAGCAGGTGAGGGCGCCGGTGTAGCAACTGGGGCAGTAGACACATACTCTTCATCATCAGAGTCCGTCATCACGGTGACGTCCTCGGCAAGATTCATGTGTTCAATTGGCACATTGCGCCTAGAGTCTGCCTGACTTTTTAGGACTGCCGGCAGCACCACACCTGGAGGGATGTTGCATAGCCTCCGCGACCTCTTCAAAGTTGGGTTCTCAACCTGGACAAAGGTGGCAGCAACGAAAGGCAAATTAGGTAGATTGTCAACATCGGTCTCGTTTCCCGATTGCCCTGGAAACACCTGTGCTTCTGGAGTGGCGTCGAGCGGTGCAGGAACAGGTACAATATCTTGAGACTCGTGCAGCGGCGAGGAAATTGGAGATGTTGTAATCGTGGTGGCTTTGTAGGATAACCACCACCCACTTCAGTGCAAATGTTCAGGCCACCAATTTTTGGATAAATCACAGGGATCTGCTTGCTAGAACGGTGCTCGCCCGCTGGTAACTCAGGAACATTTGATGAAGAAGAAGGATTCGAAATCCTGTAATTATTCAATAAACACGAGAGCAAACACAAAATCGAAAGAGAACGTGAATTATTCGAGAGTTAGAGGGTTTAATTGCATAGAGATTATGGGAAAGTGGGGCGAACGGTAAGAAAATCAAGTATTTAAGCATGCCAAAAAGTGACCATTGCCAAGGAGAGAGAAAAGTGAAAAATAAAAGGAAATAACCCTTATATACCCAACAGTGGATTTTAGGCCCAAAAAAGATTTTCTTTCCTTCATAAAACAAAAACCACTCCCCCTTAATGTAGGATACATGATCCCAGTCCACTTAACCATTATCTCATTATTTTGAAATTAAAATTGCACGACTCTACTACAAAATCAACCGAAAAATAGAGCTGAATTAATTGAACCATCACCACAGTAGAATAAATCTTTTGCAAGATGAAATTTCACTCTCCAAATTAATCTCTTTATTACCTGTCCAACCGTCCAATTATAACTCCACTAAAACACTTGGTTAGCAAGATTCAGAATACAATTAATAGAATTCAAGGTAGACACGAACACAAGCAACAGAGTTCACAGCAAGAAGGCATCTTCTCAAAGTATGAATGTCCTACTGGATGCCTAAAATTCATGACCTAAATGGGTTTTTAAAAAAATCACATTAAGGTTTTAGTGACTTGATCAGTGTTGGTTTTCATGACTGATGACATTATAACCAACATTGTTTCAGGCGAAGTCAACGGAAACGGACCCCTTAACCCAAGTTAATGACTACGTCAAAATCACTCAATGAGGTGAAATTTAAAGATTGGTTCATTTTTAATCCAGATCTTCTTCATCCTTTTAGAGTTTTGAAGAGAAATAACTTATCTTCAGCAATTGCTGTTAACACCTCTTGTTTTTGGACTTAGGAGAAAACCAGTTTCTGCGGGAAAGTTCCACAATCACCTAATTGAAGAGGTTAGTCTTTTTGTCATCACTTTTATTACAACACAAGACCTTATTGAACTTCCAACCAGACTTAATGCATTTAGATTATGTATGAGAAAGAAAATAAAAATGCATTGAAAAGTATACAGATGTTGTGAGTGATGTCAGTTTAGGGTGTCACAACATCAAAACCAACATTGACTTAAACAATGCACATACCGAGATCTCTTATCAAACGAGAGAAGGTCTCTAAATCTAATGCCTTTTGTGATGATGTCAGCAAGCTGATTGTCTGTTCCTATATGCTCAAGGCTAACTATCTTTCTCTTAACCAAGTCTCGAATAAAGTGGTACCTTATGTCAATGTGTTTGATTCGAGAATGCTGAACTGGATTTTTCGAGATATCAATGGCACTGGAATTATCACAGAGCACAGTTAATATTCTACTATGTAGACCGTAGTCCTCTATCATCTGGTTCATCCACAACAATTGTGTGCAAGCACTTCCAGGTGCAATATACTCGGTTTCAGCTGTAGAAAGAGAAATACAATTTTATTTTTTGCTATACCACAAGATTAGATTATTACCCAAGAAAAAACTTCCCCTTGTAGTACTCATTTTATCCACAACATCCCCAGCCCAAGTCCGAATCTGTATAACCCACTAGTTCAGTACCAGTTTCTTTAGAATACCAAACACCTAATTCAGTTTTCCCAGCAATATATCTTATGATTCTTCTAACAGCTTTTAAGTGTGACTCTTTTGTATTTGATTGATATCTAGCACATAGACACACACGATAGATAATATCTGGCATACTTGATGTCAAGTATAAAAGACTCCATATCATGCTTCTGTACATGGTTTTATCAACACTATTACCAACATCATCTTTTGACTGTTTCACAGTTTCGCCAAGTGGTGTTTTCTTATGCGTTTCACTCTCTAACCCAAATTTCTTAACTAAATTCTTAGCATATTTAGACTGAGAAAGGAAAATACCATCACCCAACTGTTTAATTTGCAAACCAAGAAAGTAAGAAAGATTACCTTCCATGCTCATCTCAAATGTGTCGGACATTCGAGTTATAAAATCCTTTACCATCTGCTCATTAGTAGATCCAAAAATAATATCATCTACATATACCTGGACAATCAAGATGTGCTTATTTGATCCAAGGAGATATAAGGTTTTGTCAACTTCCCCTCGTCTAAAATTTAAAAAGAGCAAGTGTTGAGTTAACCTCTCATACCAAGCTCTAGGAGCTTGTTTTAAACCATATAAAGCTTTTTTCAGTTTTAAACGAAGTTTGGTTTTTGGGGATTTAAAATTCCTTTAGGTTTCTCAACATACAATTCTTCACTTAAAACTCCATTTAGAAAAGCACTCTTTATGTCCATTTGATGCAGAGATATTTTCATATGACAAACAACAACATGTAAAAGTCTTACAGACTCAATGCGAGAAACAGGGGCGAATGTCTCATCAAAGTCGATGCCTTCAATTTGAGTATACCCTTGTGCAACCAAATGAGCTTTGTTCCTCACAATGTTGCCTGCCTCATCTGTTTTATTCTTGAAGATTCACTGTGTTCCTGTCACGGGAGAGTTTTCTGAATGAAGAACTAAATCCCAAACATCGTTCTTGACAAATTGGTCCAACTCCTCTTGCATTGCATTTATCCAGAATTCATCCTTGAGAGCATCCTCCACACGCTTGGGCTCTGTTTTGGAAAGGTACAAAGACTCTCGAATTTTAGAAAAGTTAGTAGACAAACAGACATACCTAACCATTTCTTTGAAATTATCTAACGCTTTCTGGGAAAACTTTATTTTTGGTACATTATGTTGGCCACTTTCCAGAAAAGGTACGTGATGTTGGCCAGCATCAAACTACATACATTAAGTTGGCAAATTGATCAAATTTGGTACAAAAAAAGCCCAATCGGGCTTTGATGCTTACATGGCATGATTTAATCATTTCTTATCATTTTTAATTTAAAAATTAATTTAAAAACTGATTTCTTATCATTTTCAATTTAAAAATTAATTTCTTATCATTTTAAAATTAATTTTTATATTAATTTTTAAATTAATTTTAAAATGATAAGAAATTAATTTTTAAATTGAAAATGATAAGAAATCAGTTTTTAAATTAAATTTTAAATTAAAAATGATAAGAAATGATTAAATCATGCCATGTAAGCATCAAAGCCCGATTGGGATTTTTTTGTACCAAATTTGATAAATTTGCCAACTTAATGTATGTAGTTTGATGCTGGCCAACATCACGTACCTTTTCTGTAAAGTGGCCAACATAATGTACCAAAAATGAAATTATCCCAATGCTTTCTTGTACTCCTTTCATCTAAGTCTCCGATGATTTGGCCTGTGGGATGGTTCCTCTGAATTCTGATGGTATGTCCCTCTGATGTAAGTCAATGGTGTCTACTGGATCTTTCTCTTCTGGTTCAGAATCTGATTCTGGGGCAGCTTGAGTAGGTGTTAGGTTTGATGTTTTGTTTACAGAACCAACACCGATACTAACATCCCCAATTTCTCTGGTTTAAGCACCTGCATCTTCGTTTTCAATACCCGCACTATCATCTACAGTAACCTTGACATTATCTTGAGGATTTTGATCATAGACCAAATCATTATCCTCGGTAGGTTTAACTCCACTTGTCAAATCGCCGAACTTGACATTAACTGACTCAAACATACTACGTGTCTTGAGATTAAATAACCTATATGCATGATTATTTTGGGAATATCCCATGAAGATGCATTTGTCACTTTTTGGGTCCAGTTTAGCATGATGATCTCTATCATTGAGCACATATCAAATACATCCAAAAACATGAAAATAGCTCAAGTTCAGTTTTTTACCAAACAACAATTCATAGGGTGTGACACATGACCCTGGTCTAAAATATACCCTATTTATTATATGACATGCAGTATTCATAGCTTCAGCCCAAAAACGTTTTGCAATGCCATTAGAAATGAGCATAGTTCTAGTCATCCAGCAAGAGATCTATTTTTACGTTCAACTATGCCATTTTGTTGGGGAGTGATTGGTGAAGAAACCTCGTGACTTATACCTTCTTTTGAACAATAGTTTGAAAAAGATGCATTCTCAAATTCTTTTCCATGATCAGTTCTAAATCTACCAATATTCACACCAAATCTCACACATAACCTCTTTGCAAGCTTTTTAAACACTTCAAAAGTTTTTAATTTTCTTTTAAAAACTCTACCCAAGTAAAACGGGAAAAATCATCTATAATGACAATAACATACCTTTTACCACAAAGGCTCTCAATCTCAAGTGGTCCCATAAGGTCCATATGAAGGAGTTCGAAACAATATGAGGTAGTGAGACTCTGTACTGTTGGATATGGCACCCTGACCTGCTTTCCTTTCTGGCACGCCTCGCAAACAGGGATGATCTTGGTATTGAGCTTAAGAAGTCCATTCACTGCTTCCTCTTTGGTTAACATGTCCATCATCTTGTAGTTGACATGCCCGAGTTTTTGATGCCACACCTCAGCATCACTCAATTGAGACAGTTTGCAAAAAGCATCGCTATTGATTTAGTAGCAGTTATCTGAAGTCCTCTGACCAGTGAGGATGAAGGCTCCATTATCCTCATAGACTTCACGTTTTTCACGATTGAATTTGACACTGAAGCCGCCGTCGCAGAGTTGACTTATACTTATCAAGTTTGCAGTAAGTTCTTCTACCAGCAACATATTTTCTAGCGTTACAATGCCGGGAACATGAAGGTTTCCTTGTCCAATGATTTGGCCATTTGCACCTCCACCATATTATACTTTTCCACCTTGAAATTTGATAATATTGGAAAGTAGGTCTTCTGATCTGGTCACGTTCTTGGAGCATCCACTGTCAAAGTACTAGGCTCCAGGGATGTGGGATTTCAGGGAGGTACAAATCATATTGCACTTGATATCATTTTTCTTGACCCAAACCTGTTTGAACCAGGTGTTGGTTTTGGTGTTGGTATTAAATAAACCAACATTAGATTCAGCTGACACCTTGGTTCTCTGATAATGTCTTCTTTCGGCAACATTTTCTTCTTGTAGCGTTTGACCGATTTCTGTTCTTGGTTTGATGATGGTGTTTGCTGATTTGGTTTGTAGCCAACTCCATGTTTCTAAGTTTCTAGGAAACTCATATCTAGGATTTCGTCGAGTTTCGCCTTCCCCTTGTTGAGTTTAATAATGGTTCCTTGAACCTTCTTCAGTTCATTTTTCACTAGTTCTAGCTTGGCATCCTTTTTGGTGAGCAAAGACTCCAATCGGACAATTATATCAAGTTGGTCACCCTTTTCCTTGATTAGCTTGTCCACCTGTTTCATAAGATCATTGACCTTGAGTACCTGTTTTCCCAAACTAACAAACAATTGCTTATGTTCAATGCTCAGATTCTCGTACTTCTCAAGATATTCATTAACCTCTGCATTCAGGCATACGATGTTGTTTTTGGTGTTACCAACATAGATGTCGTCATCCCACACAACATTAGTAAACAAGGATGGAACAGGTTTAGGCGAGTCGGAATTGTTGACATCTTCAGTGTACTCTGTAGCAACCATGCTCTTTTTCCTAAGAGTGTTAGAACACTCATTTTTGTAATGTCCCCAACCCTTAAATTCATGACATTGTACTTCACTTAGTGGCTTTGGGGAGCTGGATGCACTGGATACCGAAGGCGAGGACTGGGATCTGAAGAGAGTGCGCCCAGAGAGCTTTGATGTAGGCACATGTGGCTTGGTCTTTTACTTGGTCTTCCAATGTTGTTGTTCTTCTTCAAGAAGTTATTAAATTATTGGGTCACATAGGATACTTCTTCTTCTTCTTCTTCAAGAGTGGTGGATTCCATATTTTTCAGAAACCCTTTCAAATCCAAATCCTCATCATCGTTGTCAGAGTTAACATCGGAGGAGAGAGCAACATTCTTCTCTTTTGGTTTGGAACCAAGGTGTTCCATCTCAAATGTCTTGAGAGTTCCAACTAAAGCGTTGAACTCTATGTCATCAGTGTCCTTGGATTCTTCTATGGCAACCACCTTAATGCTAATTTCTTTGTAATGGATCTTAGTAGTTTTCCCACAGGATGTGAATTTGTTATTGCTTCACCAAGCTCTGCGCACTCGTTCGAAATATCCGAGAGTCTCATAGCGTAGTCCATGATGGGTTCCTTTTCATCCATCCTCATTGCCTTGAAGGTAGATGTCAGAATTCTCAGTCTTGATCTCTTCACGCTCTGGGTCCCTTCAAACACCCTTTGAAGTGCGTCCCATGCATCCTTTGCTGATTCACACTTCTTGATAACTCTGTAGTATCTTGAGTCAACATACCCACACAGGGTGTTGATGCATTTTGAACTCCAATTTGCAGTAGCTACTTCCTTAGGAGTCCAATCTATTTCTTTCTTGTCGACGGTATCACCTTCACCATCAGTGACACGTGGCTTTTCCCATCCATCCAGAATGGCTCTCCATGCACGTTTGTTGATGTTCTTTATATGCCACCGCATCCTCTGTTTCCATAGAGAGTAGTTCTCCCCATTGAGGATCGGAGGCCTTGGGTTGCCTTGATCATCCATAGCACCTAAACAAATAAGAATCAGTACTTAGTAAGTTAAGTTACCCACTCTAGATGCCAATTGTTAATTTGTAGGTCTATGGTTTTGAAAATAAGTATCAGTAGATGATGTTATTTTCAATGTTAACCAACACTGAAACCAACATCAACCAGAGTTTAACTAAAATAAGCAGCGACAATATAAACTCAAGAACACAACAATTTAAATTCAGTTCACAAGTAAAAGTACTTGTGAACTTGGGTGTACTTTTCCAAAAACTATATTACTTTCTTTGTTCACGATCAATACAAAAATATAAGAAGTATATATGAAAACTAAAGTATCAAACATATGATACTAAATACTTGTCGCCTAGATGAAAGATCTCCTCCATTGTTCACGCAACTTCGAAGACCTTCTTGATCTCGAACAGTGGCTCCAAGAAGTTATCTTGCTTGTGTTCTCCCTTGCTGTTTGCGTCGCCAGCTTCTTCTTAATTATGTGCGTATCGAAAGTGTATGCAAGCCTTAGTCTTCTCTTGTCTTAAATAGACAATCCTAGAATCATAAACCTTGTAAACAAGTAAAATAAATCCTAAACATAATCTAGGAAACTAAATAAAGTCCTAAACACAAACTAGGAAACAAAATGTAGAGTCCTAATTTATTTTGTGCTCAAGAAAGTCAAATAACTAAAATAAAAATTATTGCCAAGAATAAATTCCCAACACAAACCATAATAACTGATGGTTGGTTTGAAAATTGAGTTATGCAAACAAACTGAAGGTTCTTCACATTCTTTGCCCGTAAAGTTCTTCATATTTGTTTTTATTTTATTCTTCTAGGTTTATTTCCCTCCGACTAAAAATATGATGATTCCGCCATTATCACACAAAATCAAAGCAATAGACAGAATAACCACTGATCATACCAGTAATGAACAATAATTGTTTATTATACATTTTATTTATTTTTTAAAACTAACAAATAATATGAGGAACAAGTAACTTATTTAGAAACATTCACAATATTGGTGCCAAGACATAACTACTGGTACTAACATCACCAAATACAACACTGATCTACATGAAAGGAAGCACTATTGGACATAATTATTAACAGAAACCAGATATTTTAATTACCAGAGCATTGGTGCAATCGAAAAATAATTTTTAGACTGAAACAACAAATTTACACTACAATGCCGCAAACAATTAATAATAAACACAATACCGCACACAAAAAGCAGTAAACCATTGAGTTTGAAAAAAAAAAGTCGACCGTATTCTAAATTACATAGAAACTCCTCTTCCTAGCTTTTTCACGATAGCAATACACTGAAGTTGGATTTTTCAGTCGCAGAATTAATTGCGTGGATACCTACCTTAGTATTGAACTCGGATGTAGATTGACATTAAGGTTTTCATGCTTTCTTTTATTTATTTATTATATAAATAATACATTCACAGTATGAATCTGTTGGATCTAAAATTCTTAAAATTTCCACTGCACGAGGCTAAACACAAATTAACACAGCAAACCCAAAATCAAAGTAAGAAATAGAAAGAAAAAAAAATGCCAATGTACCTTTTGTTCTTGAAATTTAGAATGGCCTACGTCACTTTCCATCGCGGCATTTCCCTACTTTTGGATAGCAGGGAAACATACTTCGTTAAGCTAGATAGCAATGTGATTTCAGCAATGGATTTGTCTACAAGGATCAGTTAATACATATTCACAACTTCAATCGAAAGTATCTTACAGAGGAAAACAAATGAATCACAAGTATTTATTTAAAAAAAAAATCAAAATCATTTTATAGTTGCTTCGAGATTGCATATTGTTTGTTTCTTCAACGCTATATAGTATATTTTTTCACTCTTCAAAAATCGAAAATTCAAAGATATTTTTAGAGCAACCCATATCGATATCACTACTAAAAAACAGCGAAATACTGATGGATTTTACTGACGGGTAGAAAATTCGTCAGTAACTGCTGACGGAAGCTGACGGGAGGAATTTGCTGACGGCTTGCTGACGGGCACAGGCCGTCAGCTACCCGTCATCAAACCGTCAGCATTTTAATTCAGCGATGGGTTTGCTGACGGTTACTATACCGTCAGCATAATTAAAAAAATAATAATAATAAACACTGACTGGTTCAAGCCCGCCAGCATAATTAAAAAAATAAAAAAAAATATGCTGACGGTTATCGCGCCTGTCAGCATTTCTTTTATAAAGCATTACATGTAACCTTTTTGTAGATGCAAAACACGAAAAGGAAAGAACAAAAGCCCGCCACCCAGCCCGCCACACGCCATCTGTCGTCCGCCGTCCATCGCCCATCGCTCTCAAGCTCGCCGTTGCCACCCCAGTACCAACCCGAGTCGTCGCCGCCCGCCAAGTTTCCGCTAACGTCAAGATAAGTTTTATTTTATTTTGAAATTATTTTTTATGAATTATTTTGTATATTTCTAATTTGATTACAATTAATAGTTTAATTAGGGTTGAATTTTAGGGATAATTATATAATTAGAGTTTAGTTTAAAAATAATTATATAATTAGGGTCTAATTTAGAGATAATTATATAATTAGAATTTAATTTATGGATAATTAGGGTTTGATTCGAGGATAAGTATATAATTAGGATTTAATTCAAGGATAATTATACAATTAGGGATTAATTCGAGGATAGTTATATAATTCAGATTTTGTTTGAGGATAATTATGTAATTATGATTTAATTTATGGATAATTATATAATTAGGATTCGATTGTGCAGTTAGGATTCGTTAGTGTTCATTAAGGGTTCAATTATAGAATTATCTTTTAAAGTGTATGCGATGGTGGTTTTGATATGCCGTGGTGATTGGTTATTTATGTATGTTATGGTTTGTTGTTATGGTTTATTGTTATGGTTTAATTGTGGTTGACTGATGTTGTGATTGGTTTAGGAAGACGTCGGTGATGACGTGGTATACGGCGCCGTCCGGGAGGTTTCATCCCTCCAATAACGGTTTTCAAAATCATTTTATAAAATGATGGTGGTTTTAAAAGTTTTAATAAGTCCGAGGTGGGGGTTTTAAAATGTCGTGGTGATCGGCAAGTGAATATTTTGTTGAATTTATATTTTATGTTATATGATATGTGATTAATATATATGGTATGCTTGGTGCAAGTTACACAAAATCATAACAAAAAACTGACAGCGTATATTAAGACAACAAAAGTTGCTGTAATTTTTGCATAGCACCCCATATAAAATATTTACACACTGAAACACTTACCTTAGACCCGTTTGGGATTTAGTATCAAATAGAGAGTTTGATACTAAATTCTGAATTTTCCACTGATTTGGACAGTTTGAGAATTTGATTTTAATGTGATTATCTTACGTCGTATGCATTTTGTGAAATTTTGAATTTTGGTTTTCATCTCTCCTTTGTTCTCGGGTGCACTACAATATATGTGTACTTAGAGAACTAAAGGGAAGTGCTGCCGAAATTCTCAGGTTCTCGAAATGCATAGTAAGATAATTTTATTACTGGAAATCACATTCTTGAATGGGATAGGGACCTTACCAAAAATTCAATCATTTTCTATAGGACTCTCATAGCGCTCGATTCTCTACAATATGATCATCCATATTATTAATAACAATTAGGATATTATAGGATGAGTTTTGATCGTAGTTGGATGTACAAACGAAGGGCACGATTATCTTTCTAACACGTTCGTGGAAAGGGTTGAGAGTTTCATACAATTCACACTCACTCATGAAGCAATGAAGGACGGGGAAAAACTGAAGTGTCCTTGTTGTGCTACTCAATGTAGGAACTTCAGTTACCACGATGTAAACGAGATCAAATCCCATCTCGTTAAAAATGGATTCGTACCAAATTACTACATCTGGACATTTCATGGTGAAACAAATCTTGATTCCACGATGCGGCCGGTCCGATCTTTGTATACAACCCTAATGCTAAATAACCTCCAAGTCCTGAGGCCCAGAAATTCTACGATATGTTGAGTGTTGGAAATCAACCTTTGTATCCCGGATGTAAGAAACATTCTCAGTTATCTCTAGTTGCCCGTCTCATGAATCTGAAGGCAGAAGATTGCATGTCCCAGTAGTGCTATGATCAAGTACTAGATTTAATTAAAGAAGTTGTGCCGAAAGATGACCATATACAAGATAACTTCTACAAGAGCAAGAAGTTATCGAGTGTCATGGGCCTACCGGTTTAGAAGATCGATTGTGGCATCAACAATTGTATGATATACTGGAGAGACGATGCTGATTTGACCAGTTGCAAGTTTTGCAACCATTCTCGATTCAAACCCGCTACGCAGGGAAAAGCAAAACAACAGAAAAGAAGCATTCCTTATAAGAAGATGTATTATTTTCCATTAACTCCTCGTATGCAAAGGCTATAGACATCTACAGCTTTTGGAAAGGACATGAGGTGGCATGCTGAACACGTTGTTGACGAAGGTGTGATGCGCCACCCGTCAGGTACAGAGGCTTGGAAACATTTCAATTAAACTCATTCGGAGTTCGCCTTCGAAAGTCGTAATGTAAGATTGGGCCTTTGCACATATGGTTTTTAACCTTTTGGCTGTTTCGGGGAGCAATATTCCTCGTGGGAGGTGATAGTCACACCATACAACTTGCCTCCATGGATGTGTATGAAAGAGCAATACATGTTCTTGAGTGTTCTTATTCCAGACCCCAAAAACCAGAAGGATAAGTTGGATGTATTTCTGAAACCTCTAATCACTGAGTTGAATCAGTTTTGAACGGTCGGTTCACCCTCGTATGATATTTCTAAAAAACAAAATTATCAATTGCGGGCAGCACTCATGTGAACAATTAGCGATTTCCCCACCTACTCCATGTTGTCTGCAGGTTGGAGCATGTCTGGCAGAACGGCATGTCCATATTGCATGGAGCGTTCAGATGCATTTACTCTTAAGTGCAGTGGGAAACAATCTTGGTTTGATAATCATCGGAAGTTTCTTGATTGTGGTCATCCTTTTCGAAAAGATAGAAGGAATTTTCAAAAACATAGAAAGGTGGAGACTCCACCTCCGAGCGTACGGTTAGGAACATAGATTTTGATAGAGATGGAAAGTTTGGGGCTTTTGAAAGTTACTGATCAAGATGCAGAAGCCGTCAATGGACGCATATTAAAAACAAGTGGTTGGAGGAAAAGAAGCCTATTTTGGGATTTGCCGTACTGGAGCACAAATTTGATTCGGCACAACCTAGACGTTATGAATATCGAGAAGAATGTGTTTGAGAATATTTTCAACACAGTTATGAATGTCAAGGGGAAGACAAAAGAGAAGGCAAATATTCATTCCTACACTATAAATTGTGGCCTAGAAAAAAGTCTAATACATCAGATACAACCTTCAAGAGATGGAAACATCACCCACCATAGATAATAACTTAATTTGTGAGTTTGAGAGTGAGAGTGCTTGGAAGGAGAAATTATTGGAATCAAAGATCCACATTAACCACTATTGTTATTTTTATCTATGTTTTTCATTATAAAAGCTAGATGCTCGATGAGTTGTTTGAGTGAAGTTATGAACATGTCTAGCTAATTTCTCTTTATTCTGGGGTTTGGATGAACAATGTAAAAATAATGTTTTGATATTCCTTTCAATTTAAGTATGATCTCTTTACTATTTTTGTGGTCTGATTTCATTATTTGTATTAGTGATTGACAATTATTTATGCTTATATAGTTGTGATTGATTAACAACCTTTTATAACCAATATTTTGATAAACCAAGATCCGATAGATGAGTTTTATTAACAGGCTTTTAGACACGAAAACATTCTAATCAATAAAATCAAGAGGTTTGAAATTAATAGTTAGGTCGTTTAAATCTTTAAAACTTCTTGGAGTTCTAATTGTGTTTGATAACATGTCTTGTATTTAGAATCTGTGATTTAATTACTTCAGAAGAAAGATTGAACTACAATTATGATTAGCTTATAGTGAATTAAATCACAATATACATGATTGATTTGAAAAGGAAGAACATTAAGAATTCATTGCAACTCAAAAATTTCTCAAATATTTGCATCGTGCCTTTGTTATTGTAGATTTATAAGTAATTTTATAATTTATATTTTATGTTTTTCATGCGTACGCACAACAACCAACTATCTTTTATTATTATTTGGATAAAGCTACATTATCTAGATTATATTACTTCTTAACTTGGAATCAATATATGGTCCATGTGGAAATAGACCTTACTCATTTTATACTACATCTACACCGTATACTTGCGGTTAGATAGAATAAATACTGTGTTGATGGTTGATATTGCCCCAAAGACAACAAGGGAAAAATTGGGATGAACTGTTCGAATAGATCAATCTGTGACCAAATCGACAAGCTGAACTGACCCTACCTAAGATCCGAACAATGGGGTCGGATTAATCGGGAAGCGACCGACCACAACCTAACATCCTCGTCTTCCATGCCATTGACAACCTCAACTGTCGTGTCACCCTGACTGTAGTGCTGCTGATGACCTTGACTGCCGCACCACCTGACTGTTGTGCCATTGATGACCTCGAATATTGCGTCAAGGATATACCTTTGACTAGCAGAGTAGTATGATCCACGCCGACCAAAACATGTGATGACAGCATACGCATTACGAGGACTACTCACGTCGAGCTGGACACGACCGACCAGAAATATTTTGTTCGACCAGGATGGTTTTCTCCAACACGACACGCCATGGCACTTGTAACAGCCAGAAAATGCCGACCAGAAGTGCTACTGCTGACCAAAAGGGATCGATCCTGAACCTGCAAGGGATTGGACGCATGCCAACATGAAAGGGATTGATCCCGAACAAGCTTGTCATCATCTCAACACTGATAAGAATGTCAGGTCGGTTATCTAGAAAAGAAGAAAGCTCGTCCTGGACCGATATGAGGCACTAGAATCGGAGGTGGTACAAATTATTGGACAACAAGTTCGTTCGAGAGGTCAGGTATCTGGTCTAGGTATCCGACCCTATGCTCGTCAAGAAACAGACCGGCCAATGGCGATTGTTCATCAACTTTTCAGATCTGAACAAAGCATACTTTAAGGATAGCTATCCACTTTCACACATTAACTACATGGTCGACGCTACTTCCAGACATGAGTTGATGAGTTTCATGGATGCGTACTCCAGATACAACCAGATCCTGATGCACCCGAATGATCAGGAGCATACATACTTCTACTCGGCGATATGGCTTTATTGTTACACTATGATGTCATTTGGCTTGAAGAACGCCAGGACCACTTACCAACGCCTCGTGAACAAGATGTTTGCTAGTCTGATAGGAAAGTCAATGGAAGTTTATGTAGATGACATGCTTGTTAAGTGGATGTACTCATCCGATCACATCGATTATCTTAATAAAATGTTCTCAATTTTATGAGTTTACCGCATGGTGTTTAACCCTAAAAAATGTTTTTTTAGAGTTTGTTCTAGAAAATTCTTAGGTTATATGGTGAGCCAAAGAGGATCTAATCCAATCCAGACAAAATCCGAGCAATAGCCTGGAACCCCCCCGAAATATAAAGCAAGTGAAAAGCCTGACCGACAAAATGGTCGCCCTGAATCTTTCCATATCTAGATCAAATGACAAATGCAAACCCTTTTCGAAGCAATCAGAAAGAATAAAAACTTCAAATGGACGCCAGAATGCCAAGCAACTTTTGAAGAACTGAAGAAATGCATGGTGAACATGACGACCTTGGAAAAACTGATGAAGGAGGAGAAATTGTATCTCTACCTGGCAATTTTGGCGGTGGCGGTCAACTCGGCACTCGTACGATCTGACGAGCTCTGGCAACACCCATTATATTACACGAGTCATGCCATGTATGATGCCGAATGAGGTACTCGGCCATGGAAAACTTAGCTTATGCTCTCATAATATCCTCATGAAAGCTACGTCCATACTTCTTAGAACATCGAATAATAGTGTTGAAAAACTTCCCTTTGAAGCAAATCATGCACCGACTGATACGTCCAGAAGGATGATCAAGTGGGTTATCGAGCTCGGATTGTTCAACATAACTACTGAACCAAGAACGACTATCAAAGGACAACCCTAGCCGACTTCATAGCTGAGTTCACCCCGGCTGTCAAGTCAGATCCAGTAGAAGCTGAGCAATGGCTTATGTATGTTGATAGGTTGTCAACGACTAGCCGAGCTTGTGCCGGGATATTATTGGTCAGTCCTGAAAAGAAACCATTTTGCTCGGCCATACATTTTAAATTCCCTTTAACTAATAACGAACCCAAATATGCAGCTCTTCTAGCTGGCCTCGAAACAACCACCGCGATGTGGTTCAAGAATTTAAATATCCACAGCGATTCCCAAATGGGTGTTATAGGTATCATTTTTGCCGGCCTCAGGAAGGACTTGCATCATGGTATCGGGAAGGTCGAGGTTTCTTATAAATATAGGAAGCAAATCAGGGTTAGGGAGGATACAAGGACTTTCTATAGTGAACCTAGTGTTTTGCGGTAGAGGAGGTAGGTCATCATGGGGAAATGATGGTTATAAGGTTAGCTCGGTAACACTCTAGGTCGGTAGAAGAGGATAGGGTTTGTGATTAAGGTAAGGGGATGCTTTCAGGTATTTCTTCGGTCAATATCCGAGTGTGGGTTTCTAATTCAGCCCAGGTCAGATCTCCCTCTAGCTCATCTATGAGGTCAATTATGGGTTGGCTAAGGTTTCTTCTGCTGTCTTTCCTAGTCAGGGGGACTTCTACAAATTCATACTCAGATATGGTGTCTGGAGTGGGGACTAGATCCATAGGGGAATTGGAGTCGGGGTTTTGTGAATTAGAATTTTGGGAATTAAAGGATGATAAAACAAAATAGAAAATGGAGAAAGGGGGAGAGAAATACATTCAGAATACAATAAAGTAAATCGCAAGAGAAGAAATTTGATTAAATCAAGTAAAACTAGGGGGACTTACCTATAGTAATGTAGATCTAAAGAATGTCCTGTTGATTTGTTGGTTTGTTGACTAAGGATTTTTACTGAGGAGCTTAGAAAGACGTCAATGGGAGAGGGTAAAAAATTAGGTCAAAATGAGATTATGCAGAAGGTAAAAAGGGGGAGAGGGAAAGGACGGGAACTTTATATATATGAAGGGTTAATTGTGAGCTTTTCATTTTCAGGCCCACAAGATTACTTTATTACGAGAATACGGGCATGTGACATATGTCCAATATAATGGCAGTGTATATTTAATGGTTGACACTTCGTATGTTTTGACGGTTGTTTCTTATTTCATGATGCACGTGGGATGAATTTCAAGGGACTTATTTTACATTCTATCAGATTTTTTACCTTAATCGGGTAGAATATGGGGGACTAGCTGATACGACATCCGGTATTCAGGTCGGCATGCACGTTGAGTTAGGTGAGTAAGGCGACCTATTTTAAAGGATTGCCGAGTTCTTATGGGTTTAAATGATGTTTATATTTATAAAATAGGTCGGCAGAGATGGCAGGATTTTATGGTTATGGTATGGGCCTCGACGGGCTGGAGGTATGAAATGGTTATTGGCCCATGTTTATTATGGTAACTTAGCATAAAGGAGAAATCATAACTCTCAGTTGGTGAGTTAATTATGGAATTATGGTATGAATAGAAAATGAAAGTCCTACGTTGAGAATATGTCTCTTGTCTATATAAAGAGAATACATGCCTCACTTCTATTCTGAGTTTATTTAATCCTACTTTTGAGCTCTCGTTTTAACATCATAAAAAGATACTGACTTAAGTATCGAAGGGCCTACGTCTGTGCTGTCCGGCTTGCATTTTATTTTGTAGGTCGCTCAGGCCACAGGGAGTAGTTGGGAGTTCAGCAAACTATCTTTTTGGTGAGCCAATCTTTTTGGTTGCATCATATGTAATTCTTTATTTGATGGTTTAATTCTAGCTAATTACTTTCCACCAAGAGTTACTAATAAAAAATTATTATGATTTTTAAAACTTCCGGATATAATGATATTCCGGATATAATGATAGAAGTGCTCGATCACGGTTTGTTAAGCATCATATACCTTTGTATTTTTGATAATTTGAAATTTAACAATTTTTAAATATGGTTATTCCGTGAGTAACAAGGGGATGGATGTACTACGGATAAGCAGACGAAAACGTCAATATAAATATGTATTTCAGAATATATAATATTTATACTTCTTGATATAATTTAATTGGGTACAAGAGATATTATAAATATTACCAATTATGATTTATTCAATATATATTTAAATAGCTACGTCTCACGTGTATTGTACGGGTAATCAAACTAGTTATTGAAGAAACTGTTATTAATTTAGGATAAATATTTTTGTATGACAAAATTAATGACAATATAATTAATCAATCAATATTACATTGTGCGCAAAAGTGGGACTTTTGGCGAATTTTAGGACATAAAATGACAATACAACTATCTAAAATTTTCTTTTCAACTTTATTTTTGAATATTTTTTTCCATATTAAATAAGTTTGGCTTGACTTTCTAACAGACAAAAAACTTGAATTCTTAAGTTAGTTTGGTTTAATGGATAGAAAGAGAAAATGATGATGATTAATTAGTCACATTTGATTTAATACAGAGACAATGTTAATCATAATTGAACCTTTTAACACAATTCTGTAGTAAATGGTGATTTTATCAAAATGCATAATAGTTGGTTTGATATTACAAATTATCCCTATTGATTCCTTATAAATTTATTGTTAAAATATTTAAACATCTTTAGGCAGATCAGTTGGATAAGTTTTAGAAGATCCATTTGCACTGAATGCAGTATGAATCTTTGGAAATTGCGTTCTCTTAGAAGTTAAGAAGTTAATGTTGTTAAATTGGATTTAACTAATTTAATGGTACAGCGAAAATTTGTCTTAACGAATTGTATAGGCTCAATTTACATTTTGTATAGATAATTGTAATTTTTTGAATTTTTCAAATCCATTAAATGGTGAGTGAGAAATAGCACTTCAAAGTTGAAGGTTGCTTAAGTATATTGTTGTTTACAAACATTGAATGATAATTAACGTGGAAGGGAGTTTAAAAATGATTGGACAACAAGTGGACCAACGGGTATTGTAGATTTTGTGTGAACAAAGCTCAAGCGGGCTCTCTGATTTGGGTTCGTCCGTCCGCCTTCGGCGGAGTCGAGCCCGAGCCCGGACCTTGGCAATTGGTTCGTGTGGGTATCCCAAGCTATTATTTTTAGCCACATGCGTTATGGGCTCCTGAACTTTCTACGTACGTTTTTCAAACGTACATAATTGGACTCCTGAAACTCCTGACTGTTCGGGTACGTTTCCAACGTACGACATGCAACTGAATGCATGTACGTTACTACCTGTCCAGGTTCATGCTGCCAGATTTGACATCTTAATGCTGCCTTTATAGTTTGTTGAAATGATGTGATTTATCAATTAATGTATACGTCTATTTTGACGTGGTTTATGACTCCGGGGAGGTTTCGTCCCTCTAATAACGGGGTTTACAATAGTTTCGATCCCAAATACAATCTTTCTATCTACACTCAAACAATATACCTTAAACTCGTTTGAGATTTAGTATCGAATAGAGAATTCGATACTAAATCCTGAATTGTCCACTTCTTTGGACAGTTTGAGAGCATGGTTGTAATATGGCTTATCTTATCTATATGTTTTTTTTGTTGATTACATAAATTTTGGTTCAATATCTCTCTTATGTTCTCGGGTGCACTGCAATATATGTGTACTTAGAGAACTAAAGGGAGATTACTTTCCCTGCTGTAACCCCTATATAAGGGTAAGAGGTTCCTGCATCATACACACCAGAAAACTCTCAAGCATAGTTCGCCGGAGCTCTGGTTTCTTACGGTGCTGTTAAACCAGAGACGAAAGTAATTTTATCTTTGGGGACGAATTGCTTAAACCGAATAGCACTACCGGGGCAATTTCGTCTTTCGGAAAGAGTTCATACTCGACTCGACTTTTTATATTATTTTCTCTTCTTTTTCCAGTTTTAGTGATATTCATTTTTTCCTTATTTGTGCTCGAATTATTTCCAACAATCGCAAGACGAAACTTCTATTAATTTGTAATTTACTATTTTAATATCACTACTGGAAAGAATGTCTACCTCAACCACCGCGATCGACTCTTCACTTGGTCCGATCAGCTCGACCGCTCCTGCCATTACCTCCTCCAATTTGGCTAGTATTCATATGACGATCTCTGCCCCTGCAGTGACGAACATCTCCACTATTGACGCGTCTACGCCAAACATGAACATGAGTCATGCTGATTTTCTCCTCAATCAAGGAACCTTCGACACCCTCCTGGAGACAATGTCGAGGCGCATCTCGGCAACCAACCCGACCTCAGGCACAACTTCGGCTGCTGGATCGTTCCCTTATGGGATGGGGACTTTGGTCCAAACTGTGTTAGCTTCGGTTGTGAACTATCCTATTGGGATGATGGGAACTTCGGTTCCAAGCATGTTTTCTGGATCATTCCCTTATGGGGTGGGGACTTCGGCCTAAAATGTGTCAACTTCGACTGTGATCCATCCTATTGGGATAACGGGAACTTCGGTTCTAAATATGTTCGCAACTGCTCCGCCAACATACTCATCTATTTCAGCTACCCATTCAACGGGTACGATGGGGACGTTTGTTCCGACTATGACCTCTTCGGTGCACTCCTCACGGATTATGCCCGCCGCGGAGAAGCCTCCAAAATTCAATGGTTAAGACTTCAAGAGATATCAACAAAAGATATTGTTCTACCTTACAATGCTTGGCTTCGCTAACTTTGTGAAGGAAGATGAACCACCCACACCGGATGAGTCCGAGACCAACTTCAATGTTCTTGTCGCCTACGATAACTGGCACAATGGTAACTATCTGTGTAAAGGCTTTATCCTAAGTAGCCTAGAAGATAGTTTGAGTAACGTGTACTCGGATGTAAAGACCTCCAAGAAAATTTGGGAGGCACTCGAGAAGAAGTACAGCTCCGACGAGGCTGGTACTAAGAAATTTGTAGTCACAAATTTCATGGACTACAAAATGGTTGATTCTTGCCTAGTTATGGAACAAGTTCAACAATTCTAAATGCTGGTGAATGACGTCCACGCCGAGGGGATGGAACTTCCTGATGCTTTCACGGCTGCTGCCATGATTGATAAGCTTCCTCCAAACTGGAAAGATTTCAAGACATATCTCAAGCACAAGCGAAAGGCGATGACTCTTGAAAATATTATCCGGAAGGTTCGATTCCAAAGTTCGAACTCAGTACCAGAAGTCAAAAGGTTCGATTGAACCTCGGGTGAACCTACTTGAATGTGGAGACAACTCAAAGAAGAGGCCGTATCCTTGCAACGCAAAGCCTAAAGCTCCTTCTTCTCAAAAGTTCAATGGGAACTGCTTCAACTGTGGCAAACCTGGACACCTGTCTAAGAACTATCGCAAGCCAAAGAAAAAGAAGGCTAAGCCAAGTGCACAATTAGCAGAGAGAGAGCTCACTAGTGATGATCTCATTGCGGTTATCACTGAGGAAGCTAACATGGTCGGGAACCGTGGTCAATGGTTCATCGATACTGCTGCAACCGCCTATGTGTGTGCAGACTGGAGCTTGTTATCCAAATACCATCCCTGTGAGGAAAGGAAGTTGAACATGGGAAACGAAGCTTCTTCTCAAGTTGCAGGTGTTGGTTCGGTTGTCTTCGAAATGACCTCCGGCAAGGAGATCACTCTCAATGAGGTGCTGCACATTACGGACATCCGGAAGAACTTAGTCTCTAGTTCAATTCTAGTTAGTCGTGGTTTTAAACTTGTATTTGAGGCTAATAAGTCTGTATTGTCTAAGTTTGGAACACCTCTGGGTAAGGGTTACCTTACAGATGGACTGTTCAAACTCAGTGTAATGGCTATACGCCCAAAACCTGTCATTAATAAAATTACTTCTGATTCCTCTTACTTGACTGAGTGCTCCAGTTGATGGCATTTTAGATTAGGCCACGTTAATCTAAATGCAATAAAACTATTTTCAAATCTTAATTTTCTTAAAGTAAATGAATTTGTTAATAAAAGTAAGTGTGAAATATGTGTAGAAGCAAAAATAACAAAGTTACCGTTTAAATCGGTAGAAAGGAGCACGACACCTCTATAATTAATTCACACGGATGTGTGATTTAAAGTTTGTGCAAACCAGAGGTGGTAAAAAGTATTTTATTACTTTATTGACGATTGCACGAGGTATTGTTACCTTTACCTTTTGAGGGGTAAAGATGAGGCTATTGAAACTTTTAAGAACTTCAAGAAGCCGAAAATCAACATAACTGCAAAATCAAATCTATTAGAAGTGATATAGGAGGGGAATACGTAGCTCCGTTTGAAAAATTGTGCAACGAAAGTGGCATAATTCATCAAACTACAGCTCCGTATGCACCTCAATCGAACGGCGTTGGCGAACGCAAGAATCGTAATTTGAAAGAGATGATGAATGCGTTGTTGATTAGTTCTGGGTTACCTCAGAACATGTGGGGAGAAGCTGTTTTAACGGCAATCTATATCCTTAATAAACACAACAAAAAACAAGCAGTTTTCCGAAGGATTCTTCCCTCGGTTTTGAGGTATCCCTCAATTTTGTGAGAAACCGAGGGAAATATTCCCTCAAAAAAAACCTCCTCGGTAAACTTTTCCGAGGACAATTTCCCTCGGAAAATTTCACCGAGGGACAAACCGAGGGTCCATACCCTCGGTAGAATCCCCCGTACAATCCTCAAAAAGTCGAGGGAAAACCGAGGGCTGGTCGCCCTCGGAATTTCCTAGGGTAAATACCCCTCGATTTTTTCGAGGGGCAAACTACCCTCGTAAAACCGAGGGAAACTTTCCCATCGGTACGTTCCCTCGGAACACCGAGGGCCATATATTCCCTCAAAAAACCGAGGGGTGTGTTCCCTCGGAAAAACCGAGGGCCGTATATTCCCTCAGAAAACCGAGGGCATAATATTCCCTCGGTATTTTGATTTTCCAAGGGATTTCCGAGGGTATCCCCCTCGGTTTTTTATTTATTCTTTTAAATAATTTTTAAATTTCAATTTTAATATTAATTCCTGTTCAATTATTAAAATCCCCCCAAAATTTGAAAAAAAGTCATTAATGAAAAGACAAATAAATAAACCAATTATTATAAAAATATTTGAAATTTTAGAATTATTACATGCGTTTGACACAGTAACAAAGTTTATATAAAAATTAAATTGTCCTATGGATTGGGAGAGGGGTACTGCTTGAAACGATCATACAGGTCACCCATCCGGGCATTCATCTGCTCCTGAAATGCATCCTGCTGTCAGCGTTGCTCCTCAAGCTGCTTCACACGTCATCGCTCAAACTCGTCGTATCGCTGCTGGATCGCCTCGAGCTCCACCCTCTGTGCCTCCTGAGCTCGTTTGGTGTCTTCCAACTCCTCCCTCTGCGCCTGGAGATACGCCTCGAGCTGTCTGACGTGGGTCCTATCAGCCTTGGAGGAGGTGGAAGAAGAGCTGCCTGTTAARAAACCCTTCGCAGCAGCCACCACCTTCCCATACGAGCTGATGTCGTATTGYCRTCCCTTACTCGACCCGACGACGTCGAAGAAAACCCGRTCAGGATCAACCTCGCTACTCGTATCCTGGGAAGACGCACGTTCCTTCTCTAGCTGTCGCTCGTACTCCTCCTGAAATACAACTCATTAGTAAAATTCTACATTAAAACAAAAGAATAAGTTAAAAATAAGAAACAGRCTCACATTAATAATACTAGATCTCGTATCGATCCACGCCCCGTCTTTCTTTTGGTGCGTACGTACAAAAAGATCGTACGCCTTAGCCGACTCACCCGTCTCACGCTCCTGTATCCAAATAGAATCTTTAAATAATTAACATTAAAATTAAAAAAAAATTATATTATATTCTAAAATTACTTACGATATTCAATGCATAATCGATATATACCCGACCCAGCAAGTTGGCTCCTCCTGTTCCGGCTGCACTGCTCGGATTTGGCCTTGTTCTCGGGCTTATCCCACTCGACCTTCCAAGCCCTAATTGAGATGCATGATATATAAGATGTTATAAATTATATGTTATAAATAAAAAATTCTAGTTTAATAAGAAAACATATAACAAAATTGTTTACCTATAGACCTCCTCGTTAACGCATCTCGGCCTCTCACCATTATATTTAGCAATAAACTGCTTATACTCATTCAGCTGCCTCCCGTACTCCTCCCCGATCATCCGAAAAAATACATCTTGTATCTGTGTATCAATATACTCCTCCGGGTCCGAATAACAAATATCCTGCAAAATAAAACAATAATTACAATTCAATTGATACATATGATTGTGTAGTTACGGTAAATATTAACAAATTTGGACATAAAATAATAACTACCTTAAACATCTCCCACCAGAACACCTTAGTCTCCTCAGGGACCGCCTTATAGCACCACCCGGCGGGATAAAGTTCCTTCTAAAAAATCTCCCGGAGTATAGTGGTCACCTTGGTCTGTTTGCTGTGTAGCCTGTATTTAATTGTGTTTTTTTTTATTACGAATATAATTTAATCATAATGATAATTATAATTTTAAAAATCATTTATTTACTTGTCCCCTGTAATAAAAGCAAGAACTCCCCGCCTCTGTGGTGGGACCAACTGCCGTCATGATGTACTCGTGTCGGACGATGTATGTGATGGAGTATGCGACGTCGGTATCCGTGTCTGCATCGGTGTCTGCGCTGAATGATCAGTACCGAGACCATGTATTCGGTGTCGAAATCAACTAAACGATTAGCCGACCCCATATCTTATCGACCCATGCTACCGGAAACACGTAACGATATCTGATAAAATTATTAGATAATAATACGAGCATTTTMCAAAATACCAGTATATGTTATATACCAAAYGTATTAATAAATCCAAAYTTTAAAAAAAATAGTTATAAAAAAGTKTGTTTTACAATATGAATAAATTACATATATTTCAACCAAGYTAATCACTTTCACTATTAAAGGTATCACCAAACTCATTTTCATYCGTATCTTGATCGGTAAGTAATTYTTCTTGTGTTTCATCATTTGTCTCGTTACCAAGTTCCTCCACGTAATTATCATTGAGGTCGTGCAACTGGAAATCGACATCGTCGAGTTGAATTAGACTGTKTGTATCTACAGCTTCCTCTTAAAATGATTCTTCTGATAGAGGCTCGATAAACTCAAMATTTGATCTCACTTTGATTTTACACGTTGCCCACMAGTCTAACTTGTCTCGTCTCAAACTTGGGTATGCACAATAGTATACTTGTGCAGCTTGGAAAGCAAGTACAAAAGGTTCATATCGAYTGAACCTACGCTTATGATTGATATCGACAATCTTATAATTTGGATKGACTTTTGTGCMTGTAGTAGTTGGATCAAACCATTAGTAATTGAACAATAGTGTGTTTTTCKCCGTTCGTCCGGYGTATTTGAGCTGCACAATTTCTATGAGACGACCRTAATAATCATACTCGGTTGCCCCATAAGTTGAACCTTTAATACATACTCCACTGCTCGATGTTGTTTTGTTAGATACGTGCTCCAATGTGTGAAATATATAACCATTTATCTTACATCTGGTATACGTTTTCACAAGTCTTGATGGACCCTCAACTAGACTCCTAATGTTCACGTCGATCACATTGTTTGAACGTTCTCTAGCATATGACATYAACAAATTATTTTTAACTTGGAAATATATTATATAAATAGATACTATAATTRTATGATATGCATCTCGGTATCGAACGTCTTACGTAATGTTTGAACCAATTGGCAAATTCATTTTCCAATTTTTCGTTGATCCTATAATCAGTAATGTTTGGTTGGAGACGTTGAATGCTCTTCGTGTAAATACTACATATAATGTTACACAATTGAGGAAAAAAGTATTAGTACATTTATATATATGTATAAATTGACATTATAAATTGAAAAGAGTATTCATACCTAACATATTCTTCGACCTCCTCACAATTTAGCAACACGTATATCCTTGCGGTGTTGTAWTCTATTTCGCTTAGAAATTTTTTTCCTTTGTACCAAACGTCTCTCCACATTTCTTAAACACCGAGTGAATTTYATCAGCGTCATCCACATAATTCTGACCATCGTCATTTCTAGGAAAATTTGTTCTTTTATTTGAAACGTGATCTTCAAAATAGTACGAACTATAATTTGATGCCTCATCCACCAGATATGCATTTGCTATCGACCCTTCAACACTCGCCTTATTTTTCACGCTATTCTTTAGTTGCGAAGATACCTCTCAAACGGGTACATCCATTTATACTGTACTGGGCCAGCAATTCTCTCTTCATATGCAAGATGAATGGGCAGATGCTCCATCGAGTCAAAAAAACTTGGAGGGAAGATCAGTTCCAGTTGACACAATATTAACGGAATGTCACGTTCAAGCCGACTCATATCTTCTGTGCAAATGACTGTTGATGTGAGATCCTTGAAAAACAAGCTTAATTCGGTTAGAGCCTTCCACACATTCGAAGGAAGCAGTTCACGAAAGGCTATTGGTATCAACCTCTGCATGAATACACAACAATCATGACTCTTCATCCCGATCAAACGAGATTCCTTCTTGTCAACGCAATGCCCCAAATTTGATGCGTACCCATCTGGAAATCGAAGAGATTTGACTCAATCGCAAAAGGTAGCTTTCGACGGCTTATCAAGTGTGTAACAGGCTTTAGGACACTTTCCTGACCCATCTGGCGCCAATTCTGAGCGATTACAATACTCATTCAACTCTTTCCTAGATTTATGCGTGTCCTTGGTCTTCCCTTTGACATTCATCACCGTATTGAAAATATTGTCAAACATATTTTTTTCGATGTGCATAGCATCTAAATTGTGACGAATTAGATTTGTCCTCCAATATGGAAGATCCCAGAAGATGCTTCATTTTATCCAATCACACGTTTGGGATATTTGCGCATTAACGAGTGCTGCATCCAGTTTAGTGACTTTCAGAAGCCCCAATCTTTCTATTTCTGCCAAAACTTCTATCCCTGAGCGCACTTCCGGCGGTGGAGTCTCGACAGATCTTCTTTATCGAAATAGTCATTTATCTTTTTAAAAACGGTGATCATGCTCAAGGAATTTTCGGTGATTGTTTAACCACGATTGCTTCCCACTGCACTTAAGAGTGAAGGCTTCTGACCGTTCCATACAGTAAGGACAAGCTTTTTGTACTGTCGTACTCCATCCGGACAACATAGAATACGAAAGGAAATCGCTAATTGTCCACATAAGTGTTGGGATTTGATGGTGCCGTCGCTCAGCGGAAAATAAAGAATTTTTAAATAAAAGGAATTTGAATCGAATTCAAATTGACGACGGCCCATTTTTAAATCAATTAATTCAAACAATGTTTTAAATTGCTTTGCAAATGAAAGGAGGTGGACGGCTGGGAGTTTTTGGTGGCTAGGGTTTTTGTTCAAAAAAAATTTTCCGAAAATTTCGTGTGTCCTCTGCCTCTCCTTTCTTCTTCTTTTTCCGTCCTTTTATTATTGTTTTTAATTTT
>BMAC01000393.1:856210-872439 GCA_014905375.1 Phtheirospermum japonicum | reverse complement strand
TAATTTGATTTTCGTAAAATCGAATAAGTATGATCGGTTTTTATTTATTTATTTTTTAAAATCACAAGCCCAATTAAATGGGCTAAAAAACCGGCCCAATAATAAAAAAAAATAAAACAAAGCCTTTTAATTTAAAATAGCATTGGCCCAATAACTTTAGAAATGGCTTATTGGGCCGACCCAATTTTAAATCAAAAACCCCATTGGAATTAAATCATTTCTCACAAACGATAACTGCGAAAAATATAACAATTATATAACAATTATATTTTCGCGTCCAAAATAACTTTCTCGTATTTTTCTCAATTCATAATCACAATTATGAACCTTAGATTCAATCATATTGACATCTAACTATGTTAAAATTAACAATTAATTTCTAGCTATCGTTTTCAATAATCAGGAAACACGTGGTTTGACCCTCAATGGTTCAGGTGTAAGCTAGCCGTGGGTTCACAACACACTGTGATTCGAACAACACATTGTTCTTATATGAACTCGTCCCTAAGAGTCTCTGATTAAATAAAACTCATTTTACTTAATCACTGGTCAAACCAGAACCCAACGAATTATGAGAGGCGCCTAGCAACAACGCATCATAATTCCCAAGATACAAATGAAGTGCCTGCAAGAACCTTGTGATATAGCTTATATGTACAGTACGATCCTTTCGCGATTTATGTCCCGATTGAACAAGAGGTATTGGTTCATCGAGACCTCTTTCTAGTCCAATAAATGTGTGTACGTTCTAGGTTCAAGATAATCCGTTTATGTGTGACTTAGAAAATTGCATTTCTCTAAACACCCCACTATCAGCTCTGGCCAGAGACTCCGAGRATTTATCAACCATCAGAACACACAGGACATCCATGACTTATCATGCGTCCGAATCCCCTACCACCAAGCACAGACTTCCCACTAGATTCTCGACTATGTGAACGTTGCCTCTTTTGATTGGCCTCCAAAGAGACACAGAGACAGGTCACAACATAGCCTGTTCTCTAGTGAAGTCACGGTGAGGTCCGGGTATTAAGGATTAATGTTTTATGCTATACCATAGAAATCATCTACTCGATGAGTGGGAATCACTTAGAGATTTCTAGGCGAGGGAGTTCAGTGAAATCATCTTATGAGCACCTACTTATGTATGTCGATGTCCTGACACCGTGACCGATGAGATGCGGTCCACATACACTAAGTACTAGTCTTAATGGGAAAGGCTTGTATCCTCATTATGGCGTAACCCTTTGACTAGGAACAAGTTCGACGAGTTACATTACGTGCTGGATTATCTCACGGTTCTGCTAGACCAATCCACCGTAATAAAGTAACTTCATCAGGACTATACCTATGCAACTAGCATGGGATAAAAGATATGGAATGCCAATATGTATAAAAGATATTATTACGAATAAAAAACCGATTGTATTACAAGAGAATGGTCAAACCACAGCCACAAGTTGGCTTTTTGGTCACCTTATTCTAACAATAAGGGCTGCTCGCAATTGAAAATTTTGTTTCTTAGATATATCGTACGAGGGAGCCCCAACCGTCCACAACTGATTTAACTCGGCTATTAAAGGTTGCAAAAACACATCAATTTTGTCTTTTGGATTCTTTGGCTCTGGTACAAGAAAGCTCAGAAACATGAACTGTTCTTTCATGCACATCCAAGGAGGCAAGTTATAGGGTGTAACTATGACGGGCCACGATGAGTATTGTGCTCCAAAACTTCCAAATGGTTGAAAACCATCTGTACAAAGACCCAATCTCACGTTTTGACTTTCAGCTGCAAAGCTTGGATGAGTCTCGTTGAAATGTTTCCAAGCTTCTGAGTGGGATGGGTGGTACATAACATTGTCTTCAACCACGTGTTCAGCATGCCATCTCATATCTTTCGCTGTGGCATTAGATGCGTATAACCTCTGCAGACGAGGAGTTAATGGAAAATAGTACATCTTCTTGTACGCAACACGAGCCTTTTATTTTTTTGTTTTTCCATGACGAACAGGTTTAAACCGAGGTTCATTGCAGAATTTGTAGCTTGTCAAATCAGAATCGTCTCTCCAGTAGATCATACAATTATTCTTGCAGCAGTCTATCTTCTCGACCGGTAAGCCCATACCCTTAACAACTTCTTACTGTTGTAGAAGTTATCGGGTACGATATTGTCTTTCGATACAACCTCCTTGATTAATTCACTCAATTAATTATAACACTTTTGAGACATGTGATTCTATGATTTCAAATTCATGAGATAGGAAACTAATGACAACAGTATGTGCCTCGCACCCCAGATACAATGGCTGAATTCCAGTTTTCAACATGTCGTAAAGTTCTTGAGCCTCAGGGTTCGGTGACCCTTTCATATCGGCAACCACGTCAAAATCGGGACCAGCTGCATCTTGAACCATATTAATGTACGCATTTGATGATTCTTCAGAAGGGATGTAAGAGGGTCCTCCAGCATGAAAATCGTGATGGCGTCCAGAGGTGGCGAGCCGGGTTTCTCCGTGGTAAGTCCATCTATAGTAATTTGGCATGAACCCGTGTTTCATCAGGTGTTACTTAATCTCATCGACGTCCTGGTAACCACTATTCCTACATCTTCTACGATTACAAGGACATCTCAGTCTCTGTCCATCCTTTTGAGCGGAATGTGCTTGCGCAAATTTAATAAAACTCTCAAATCCATCCACGAATTGTGAGGATAAATAGCCGTTGTTGACTCGCTCGTACATCCAACTACGATCGAAACTCATCCTAACATTATACGGTTGTCATATTAATTTATCGAAAATTGGGCAGCATGAGGGGTGGCTAGAGAATGATTGAAATTTCTGGCCCCATTCGAGAACGTGATTTTCCTGTAATACAGCGTCTTAGTATATGAATTTTTGTTGACTAAAAATTTCGGCACTACAAAATATATATGTTACACTCAACATGCATGTACCGATCACTACGATATTTCACCACCACAATCATAAACAACTTAAAATATTTTGAAAACCACCGTCATATTTTAAAATAATTTTAAAAACCATTATTGGAGGGACAAAACCTCCCGGACGTCGCCGTACACCACGTCATCACCGACGTCTTCCCAGACCAATCACAACATCAAGCCCTCACATTCAAACCATAACAACAGACGCACAAAAATATTAAGTTAACATGCATGTACCGATCACCACAGTATTTCACCACCATCGTAGAATACACTTTAATGATAATTGCATAACTATTCATAAATTAAACCATAATTAGGTAATTATTCCTAAGTTGAACCCTAATTACTTGATTATTGATAAATTGAACCCTAATTACGTGATTATTGCTAAATTGAGCCCTAATTAGAAAACTATTTCTAAATTGAACCCTAATTACTTGATTATTCCTAAATTGAACCTTAATTACGTGATTATTCTTAACTAAACATATTGGCAAAATCATGATCAATCTTTCATCTAATCATGTAAATAACTTTAATTAGGATTTCTAAATAAGAAATCATCATGAGCATAAATGATAATATATTATGTACTTTATGAATATCATTAAATATTGCTAAATTATTTTTGTCAATGTTGTACATAATATCTCATGCATATAATCATAGGTAACATATATACATATACATGCTTTGTATAAGAATGTAAAATAATACACACAATGCCATATGACCATATAAACAAATATTTATTAGTTGCATTTAATAAATAATAATAGGGTAATTCGAGTTACCTTGGAGGAAAGACACGATTCTTTCCTAATTTTATTTTTGCAATAGGTTTGTCCGCGATATGTTTCTGATGACATAGAGCTTTAAACCCTATCTCCAGCGTAAAAATTAAATTAATATATCTTGTGAATATTATATCCAAAATCCAGCTTCATCCAACGGTCTGATGGTGTGTAATTTTATTTTTAAAAGAAACTGGGTAGACAGTTTCGAGAAACAGGATCAGCTATGTTCAAAATTCATTATAGAGTTCTTCAGACCTCATATTCATATCTCTACCGTTCATGTTGAACTTTTTATGTTTGGAATAATATATACAAAATTTGGCTTGATCCAACGGTTCTATTGTGTGCAATCGTATATTAAAAAGGGATAATTCTCATATAGTACCTTTAGGTCAATATTAATTCCCATATAATCATACAAATTAGTTTATTCCCATTTAAGTTATATTTATCCTATTCAATAAAAAACTATAACCTAAATTGACTTGAATATCCCTACAAAAAAAAAAAAACTAATGTACAAAATAACCCTATTATCCAGTGTACGCAACCCATCTCATTTATATTCTCACCTGCTCTCTCAATATGTCTTGCCACCACTGAAAAGAAATTTTTATACACCGTACTCTAGCATCGCCACAAACACACTCCATGATCAGTATTCCTAAACTGAACCCTAATTATGTGATTATTGCTAAATGGAACCCTAATTAGGAAATTATTTCTAAATTGAACCCTAATTATGTGATTATTCTTAATTTGAACCCTAATTAGGTAATTATTTGCTAAATTGAACCCTAATTACTTGATGATTCCTAAATTGAACCCTAATTACTTGATTATTCAAAAATTGAACCCTAATTAGGTAATTATTTCTAAATTGAACCCTAATTACTTGATTATTCCTAAATGAAACCCTAATTTTATAATTATTCCTAAATTGAACCCTAATTACTTAATTATTCCTAAAGTTAACCGTAATCCTTAACCTAACCCTAAATTGAATCCTAATTCAAAAATTATAATTACAAAACAAAAATAATCGAATACATACAAATAATACAAAAACTATAATTATAAATTAAAGATTAAACTAATAAACTCAATGAATATACAAAAAAAAAAAAAAAAAAACCAAGCAACTTACCTTGGCGACGGAGACGCTGGCAGAGGGCGGCGGGGTGGCTCGACGACGCTGGCTGCAATGGCTCGATGGCGGCTAGCGAAGGGGCGACCTACGGACACGGCGGTGGTGGAGCTTCGAGCGAGTGGCGGACGTGGAGAGTGGCGGGCAAGCGACCGACAACTTCTTCTTTCCTCTTCTTTCTTCTTCCTCCTTTTCCTGCCCTCGTCTTTTTCTTTCTTTTTTTCTATTGCAGCTGCGCTTTTTCTGGTGGATGGGGTGTGCCCGCTGGTTTAATTAGGGTAATTTCCGAGGGAATGAGGCCCTTGGAAAACCGAGGGAAATGAGCCCCCTCGGTTTCTCTATTTTTTTATTTTTTAAATAATTAAAAAAACTGAGGGAAAGGCGAGTCCCTCGGTTTGAAATCGAGGAAAAGGTGAGTCCCTCGGTTTGAAACTGAGGGAAAACCAATCCCTCGGTTTTTGTCAATTTTTAAAAAACAAATCCGAAAAAATAGAAAACACGTAATTATCGATCGACACCCAACCCTCGTGGTTTCGGGAAGCCGAGACAAATCCCTCCCCACCCCATTCGTAAATTCTTGGGTTTTGTTTCCATTTTTTACTAATTTTTCTAATTTTTTGAGTTTTTTTTTTCCATTTTTCATTTAAAATTGAAAAAAATTAGAAAACATTTACTAAACGATTGACGCCCGACCCTCGTGGTTCCACGACGCCGAGACGCACCCCTCCCCACCCCGTTCATAAATTCTTGGGGTTTGTTTCTATTTTTTACTAATTTTTCTAATTTTTTGAGTTTTTTTCCATTATTTATTTAAAATAAAAAAAATAGAAAAGGCGTACTAAACGATCTACGTACGCCCCTCGTAGTTCCACGACGCCGAGACGCACCCCTCGGCCCTTCGACAAAATCACGACGCTTCGTCGCTTTGCGTTTCACACATAAGGAGTTGATCGATCGATCGTATCTTATTGTTGGTCGAATTACACGACACGTGTGGATACGCTCATGCTCGTTGATATTTTTCAATCGAAACTGGGTCAAAATCACCCCCACATGCCTAAGATGATAAGATTTGTTTCATTTTTACGGTTTTACTATTTTTTTAAATAATTGACAAAAACCGAGGGATTAGATTTCCCTCGGTTTCAAACCGAGGGAAAGGTGAGTCCCTCGGTTTGAAGCCGAGGGAAAACCAATCCCTCAGTTTTTGTCAATTTTTTAAAAAATAAAAAATATCCAAAAAAATTAGAAAACGCGTACTAAACGATCGACACCCGACCCTCGTGGTTCCACGATGCCGAGATGCACCCCTCCCCGGCCCGTTCGTAAGTACTTGGGTTTTGTTTCTATTTTTTACTAATTTTTCTAATTTCTTGAGTTTTTTTTTTCATTTTTTATTTAAAATCAAAAAATAAAATAGAAAACGCGTACTAAACGATCGACGCACGACCCTCGTGGCTCCACGACCCCGAGACGCACCCCTCGCCCCCTCGACAAAATTACGACGCTTCGTTACTTCGCGTTTCCAACCGAAGGAGTTGATCGATCGATCGTATCTTGTTGTTAGTCGAACTACACGACACGTGTGGATACACACATTCTCGTTGATATTTTTCGATCGAAATTGGGTCAAAATCACCCCCACGTGACTAAGATGATAGGATTTATTTCATTTTTACGATTTTTCTATTTTTTTTTATTTTTTAAATAATTGACAAAAACCGAGGGATTGGGTTTCCCTCAGTTTCAAACCAAGGGAATTGTGAGTCCCTCGGTTTGAAAAAGAGTGAAAGGTGAGTTCCTCGGTTTGAAACCGAGGGAAAACAAATCCCTCGGTTTTTGTTAATTTTTTAAAAAATAAAAAAAAAATTCAAAAAAAATAGAAAACGCGTAGTTATCTATTGACACCCGACCCTCGTAGTTCCGGGTTGCCAAGCTGAACCCCTCCCCACCGCGTACGTAAATTATTGGGTTTTGTTTACATTTATTACTAATTTTTCTATTTTTTCAAGTTTTTTTTTTCTATTTTTCATTTAAAATCGAAAAAAATTAGAACACGCGTACTAAACGATCGATGCCCAACCCTCGTGGTTCCACGGCGCCGAGACGCACCCCTCTCCGCCTCGTTCGTAAATTCTTGGGTTTTGATTCTATTTTTTAGTAATTTCTCTAATTTTTTGAGTTTTTATCCATTTTTATTTAAAATCAGAAAAAAATATAGAAAACGCGTACTAAACGATCGATGTCCGACCCTCGTGGTTCCACGACGCCGAGACGCACCCCTCGCCCCTCTACAAAATCATGACGCTTCGTCGTTTTGCGTTTCCAATCGAAGGAGTTGATCGATTGATCGTATCTTCTTGTTGGTCGAATTACACGACACGTGTGGATACGCACATGCTCGTTGATATTTTTCAATCAAAATTGGGTCAAAACCACTCCACGTTCCTAAGATGATAGGATTTGTTTCATTTTTACGGTTTTTCTATTTTTTTCTATTTTTTTATTTTTTCAATAATTGACAAAAACCGAGGGATTGGGTTTCCCTCGGTTTCAAACTGAGGGAAAGGTGAGTCCCTCGGTTTGAAACCGAGGGAAAACCAATCCCTCAGTTTTTGTCAAATTTCTAAAAAATAAAAAAAATCCAAAAAAAATAGAAAACGCATAGTTATCGATCGACACCCGACCCTCGTGGTTTCGGGACACCGAACCGAACCCCTCCCCGCCCCTTTCGTAAATTCTTGGGTTTTGTTTCCATTTTTTACTAATTTTTCTATTTTTTCAAGTTTTTTTTCCATTTTTCATCTAAAATAAAAAAAAAAAAATAGAAAATGCGTACGAAACGATCGACACCCGACCCTCGTGGTTCCACGACGCCGAGATGCACCCCTCCCCACCCCATTCGTAAACTCTTGGGTTTTGTTTCTATTTTTTACTAAATTTTCTAAGTTTTTGAGTTTTTTTCTATTTTTTATTTAAAATCGAAAAAAAATAGAAAGCGCATACTAAACGATCGACACTTGACCCTCGTTGTTCCACGATGCCGAGAAACACCCCTTGCCCCCTCAGCAAAATCACAATACTTCGTCGCTTCGCGTTTCCAACCGAAGTAGTTGATCGATCGATCGTATCTTGTTGCTGGTCGAATTACACGACACGTGTGGATACACACATGCTCGTTGATATTTTTCGATCGAAATTGGGTCAAAACCACCCCCACGTGCCTAAGATGATAGGATTTATTTTATTTTTACGGTTTTTCTATTTTTATATTTTAAATAATTGGCAAAAATCGAGGGATTGGGTTTCCCTCGGTTTCAAACCGAGGGACTCACCTTTCCCTCGGTTTGAAACCGAGGGAAACCCAATCCCTAATGGCAAACGTAGAGTTTTTAATCTGTCATGTGGTGAGGATAAATCTCTGATTTTTAATGATTCTTGTGCAGGTCTTTAACTTGAGTATGACAGAATAATTTTTTAAGAATCACCTATATAAGTGAGAAGTGAGGGACGCTTCTACTGTATGCTTATGAATCCAAAAAAGTTGTCCATGGCCAGAAACGGACACAAACGTGAGAACAGAAGACTTCTGAGACCTTAGTGGGTTGGTACTATTGTCTAGTATACACAAAGAAGAATAGTTCAAGAATTATGTTCACTAATCCGCCGGTATGCTCGGTAGTATTAACTAAGGAAGGTTCAAGGCCACAAGCCACCTATCCCGATTCTCTATTATCTCTTAAGGACTGAGCTACGTATTTGCATACATGTCTTCGTTTTTAGGTTTTCTCACTCATGTGGGGGATTGTTGTTAAATTGGATTTAATCAATTTAATGGTGCAGCGAAAATTCGTCTTAACGAATTGTATAGGCTCGATCTATGTTTCGTGTAGATGATTGTAACTTTTGAATTTCTCAAATCCATTTAATGGTGAGTGAGAAATAGCACTTCGAAATTGAATGGTTGCTTAAGTATATTGTTGTTTATCCCACATTGAATGATAATCAATGTGGAAGGGAGTTTAAAAATGATTAAATTTCATTAGTGGACATCAAGTGGGCCAGCGGGTATTGTGGACTTTGTGTGAACAAAGCTCACGCGGGCTCTTTGACTTGGGTTCGCCCCGAGCCCAGACCCGATCCCAGACCTTGGACCTTGGACCTTGGGACTTAGGCCTTTGTCCTTGGTCTTTGGTCCTGGGACTTGGGTTTTTGGTCTTGGGCAATTGGTCTGATTGGCTGGTTCGATTTGGGTGGTCCATGTGGGTGTCCCAAGCTATCTTTTTTAGCCACGTGCGTTATGGGCTCCTGAACTTTCTGCGTAAGTTTATCAAAAGTACATAATTAGACTCCTGAAACTCCTGACCATTCAGGTACGTTTCCAACGTACGAAAACGTCATGCAACTGAATGCATGTACGTTACTACCTGTCCAGGTTCATGCTGCCAGATTTGAACGTCTTAAACCTGCCTTTATGGACGTCATTAAACTGCTGTTACTTCCCCGCTGGAACCCCTATATAAGTGTGAGAGGCTCCTGCATCATACACATCAGAAAACTCTCAAGCATACAGAACACACAACATATTCTGCATTATTTCCTTTCGTAGCTCAGTCTAGGTTCTTCAAGTTCTCCGGAGCTCTGGTTTCACGATACTGTTAAACCAGAGACGAAAATTATTTTATCTTTGGGGACGAATTGGAAGAGTATTATCGGGACAATTTCGTCTTGCGGAAAGAATTCATCCTCGACTCGACTTTTTATATTATTTTCTGTTCTTTTTCAAGTTTTAGTGATATTTATTTTTTCCCTATTTGTGCTCGAATTATTTCCAACTGTTAAAGTTTCAAAGCAGGAAAGTTACTATTTCTATCCACTTGATATTTAAAACTCAAAAAGAAAGAATAAGAAATATAATAATCATGTCACATTATGTATGGCAAAAAAATGTCAAGGAATCTCATGTGATCAATTTCACGCCACAAGTATATTTTGCAATCATGTCACATTAGTATGTATGACAAACTATCTGATCCATAAAACCAATTTAGCTGCACTCTAGAATATATAGTAGTCAAACATCTTTATATTCCCACTTAATAATTAAAATGGAAAAAACAAAAGTTCTGTTGAATTGCATAGAAATGGTTTAGGTGGGAATTCGAGCAGAGCATGTACTTGATAAGGAGGAAACAAATACAAATGAAAATCGAAAGCAAAAGAAAGCATACAAAGAAGTATAAAACTGGTAATCAATCCACAATATATCAGGCGGCACATGCTGATGGGTCCGTGGCAGTGCCCTCGATGAACTCTTGGCATCCGTCCACCGTACTCCTGAACATAAAGTCATGAATCTTGAGACACTTTGTGTGCACAACCCGGGTTGTCCAGTATACAGGCTGCACCACCCTATGGAAATTCTTGTGGCAGCCGCAGGCCAAGCAATCTGACGTCAGCGTGCCCTCCACAAACTTCTGGCACCCGTCTATTTTGGCGCGTAGATTCTCATGGATTCGAAGACATTCTTTGTACGACTCTTCCCTCTGTCCCATGTTTTCCATTTTTTTCTTCTCGCCTTTGGGAGATATATAAATATATTGAAAGTCAGTCGTTAACTTATAATTAGCATTACTCGTATGCGTTGGGTTGTCAACTACTAAGTTGGTGAAGGCAAATTATTGAGGGTGGGATATATGTGTATCTGAAAGAGAAATTTAAAAATAGTCAACTCAAATTATAGCCAATCACAAATGTCGAATGTGGGTCCCACTTAGCTGCATTCATGTGCAGCGAAACCAGCTACTTTCAAGGGATAAAAGCTTCCTTGTTTTAAGTGATGGATGCTTGGACGGGTCAAACACCCTTGCACTCTTAGAAATCACACTTATATATAATAACACAAAATTTCTTCCTTTGGCAAATAAAGTTTCTCTGTGTATTGGTTGTTTATATGTAGTTAGAAATTAATATTAATTTAATTATTTTTAATTATATATTACTAAATTTAATAATTTTTTTTATTATATCCTCTCTAATTTAGTATTTTTCCTTTGTTATATTTTCCCTAATTCAATATTTCTCTTACTCTCTTGTTATTAAAATATAAATGAGTCATATATAATCAATTAAAAAAATCTAAATTAGTTATCATAATTAAAAGATAAATTATATATGAGATTATTTTAATTACAAAAAAAATTAATTATGAAAATAACTAAATAAATTATATTTATAATAGAAGTTAAATTAATTTTATTTATTGAATTTTAAGTATTCTATATAGATAAATTACATGTTATTTGAATAATCTAATTATGTATCTAAATATTAGTAACGAAGTCAATCTAAACATAAAATATAAATTTATATAATAATAATTAGTAAATATTTATTAGACACTAGTACGATTCGACATGTTGACTCAAACTTTTGTGCACCCCATTTTTAATAATTAATTTAAAAGCACGTCAGTTTGCTCGCAAGTGTACGAGGTAACTGTAGGGTGATGAGTTTGACTCGAGTTGTATCTCTCGAGAAAACAACTGTTCGGTCCTTTCGATGTTTTTCTCAATTACGAATAACATACATATACATTTGGGACTTTGAATAGATTGATTCGATCATTATAAACTAAGACGATAATTAAACTAATTAAACTAATTACTTTAAACTAGATTATCAATTACGAACTAAGCAGTATACTAAAGCTGATTAAACTAATTATTCTAGTTTATCAACTAAGAGGAATAACTAAATTATCAATTAACGCTACGAAGATTTAGAACTAATTATAATATCTAAAAGCATGAATATAAGAAACTATCGCTAAGAAATTGAATAATACGAATCCAAGAACCATTAACTAAGTATAAACTAAATCGCATAAATAAACTAAATTAACCAATATCCAATATACAAGCATAAGAAACAATTAAACTAATTAAAACTAGAATTGACTAAGAATTTATCTAAACAATTAACTAGAAAATTATCTAAGAGTTTAGAAAACTTATTGAAACTAAGGAAAGTAATGAAAAGCTCCAACTATTCCGGGGTTTGAACGCTGATCTTGGGCGAAGATGGATTCTCGAGCGCGAAATCGGTATTTCGGACGCGTAGAACTTCGATCCTTGATCCGCGTCTCCAAATCTTGTTATAAGACGTGGATTTATTGTTATTGAATGCTAAAATACCCTAGGATAGCGTTGTGTCTTCGTGTCCTCTCTGTATTCTCCCCCAAAATCCGAAATAATGAGGGTTTAAATAGATATTAGAAGTCTTGGCGCACAAGAAACCCTAATTTCCGAATTCTGGGCCGTCGCGTCGAAGGTGCGTCGACGTAGCGTCGACTGACGCGTGCTGGCGCTCGGCGGGACTTCGGCAGACTTGGTTGGCAGGTGCGCGCGTCGGCTGGGCAGGTGCGTCGACGGGGTGTGTCGACATCGACGCTTCAGCAAGTTGCGTCGACNAAATGCGAGCTCGCATCTTCTTCAAACTCCAACGGTTTTGGTCGTGGTTCGCATCAATCTTCTCGTCGATGATTTGGAGCTTATCGAACATCTTCACTTGAAATGCCCGGTTCTCCTCGAAAAATTGGCTCCAATCGGGACTCGGGCCTGTAGTAGAACGGCGGGCTTGCTCCATATCCTCGTCGCCATCATCGTCGTCATCGTGTAATCGAGATGAAGATCCTTCTCTAGTCGACGACCTCACTCGGGGTGCCGGTGCACGCGTAAGAGGTAATGAAGTGGTCCCGAGTGGGCTAAGTCCGTTGTTGGCCGGATCGAACCCGAAGTGATGGGCGAGGCCGGTAATGTATGGTGCAAATGAGAGAAGTGGCGACTTGCTTCCCGGAGTACCCTTGGTGACATTGTAAAGTCCTGGCAAAATAAGCGGGTACAACCGGACTTGACGACCATCAACGAGGCATTGTAGAACATAAAGCTCGGCCTTGGTCGCGTAAGTTGCCTCGTTTTTGAAAAGTATAATGTGGCCAAGGACCTTGTAGGCGACGTAGAGTGCGTCGTCTTGAATCTTAGAACACGGGAATCGCTTGCAATCGCCAACGTTACCCCCGGTAATCATTCCCCAAAAGGAGGCTAAATCAAAGCCTTGAACTCCAACCGGGTGGTCCCCTACGGTCGGGAAACCAAATATATTACCAAAAATTTCCTCATCGATAGCCACATCATTCCCTCCTAGCCGACAAGAGAACGTCTCGTCGTTCCGAATCGCCAAAGTCGAGAAAAACTCGAGCATGAGTTCTCGAAAACCGGGCAAGTGCATTTGGGCGAAGTACCCACACCCGAGGCCATCTACATATTGCGAAAGATCGGTGTGGTGGTCCGAACCATTAGAGGCCTCATCCGCAATCCCTTGGACGTTCAAAGTCCTATGAGTAGCAAAACCCCATTTTCTAATATTTTTAAGAGAAAAATCTTTTTTACCTTCTGAACTATGGTCATTTTGACACTTTGCCTCCTAAACTTCTTTTTCATGCAAATTACCTCCTAAACTGTACGAATTTTGCACTTAACCTCCTGAACTCCCATTTTTGGTCGAAATTCTAGCCGGATCTTACTCGTTTGATATGCACGCTAACATATAAGGGGTAAAATTGACTTTCCATCTATTCCTCATGACTCCCGCTCAAAATAATGACGTATGAGCACTACGTAGGTTCCAAATCCTACGTGTACATATATATTAATGTGAACATTATCTTAATAGGTCACACGAGTGCTCACGTGCCATTGTTTTGAGCAGGAGTCATAAGTAAGAGATGGAAAGTCGGTTTTACCCCTTATATATAAGCGTGCATGTCACACGAGTGAGATCCGACCAAAAGTTCCACAAAAAATGGGAGTTCAGGAGGTTAAGTGCAAAATTCGTACAGTTTAGGAGGTAATTTACACGAAAAAAAAGTTTAGGAGGCAAAGTGTCAAAATGACCCTAGTTCAGAAGATAAAAAAGATTTTTCTCTATTTTTAAACATGTCCCCTTCCTTTTTATCAAAAATCAGGAACGGTGCTCCATATTTCCCCAAAATATCCTTGAGTTTTCCCGCTCGAGACATAATTAATCAATACGAAGTGAACGGGATTGAAAAACCTTGAAAAATAAGACTTTTTGTTCTTTGAGGACTTACGTCGAACACTTGGCGTGCGTGTTCAACCAACAAATTATTTTCACAAAACCTTCACCAACAACTCCCAACACATAACCAAACAATGAATAATAAAGTCCCAAGGAAGTTTCAAGCGAAGTACCTCGTCGATTTTTTGGAAAAATGCTCGAATTGCCTGGAATTGCCCGAATATGCCTCAACCCTTGTAGCCCCTTTTTGAGAAATTGGCTTGCATGTAAGAAGTTGGAACGAATTTCTGGGTTTGTGAGTTTTATAGTGCTTGAGTTCCTGGAAATCTTAGAAAAAACAATTAGTGCAAACAAGAAGGATAGGAAGAAGGATAGAGAATTAAAATTTGAAGTTAGAAAAAGAAGAAAGGTGAGAAAAAGGGAAAAAGAAGATGTTTTTAAGCAATTTCTAGGCCAATCCCGCGGGTCACATGCATATGGGTCGGGTCGTGTGCCAAAAATCCGATTTTTAACCGTTTTTGGGCCGGGTCTGGATTCGCGTCGACGCCGCGTCAGTCGACGCAACAGAATGTAAACTTCCAGGCATCTGGCGTCGATGCTGTGTCGACGCCGCGTCAGTCGACGCGACAGAAGACAAATTCTCAGCATTTCGCATCGACGCCGCGTCGACTGACGCGAGCAGGTGCTCGGCGTCGACGCGGGCGGAATCCTGGGCGTCTTTTCCTTTGCTCGTTCGTTCAATTCCCCTCGTCCGAGTTCTCCATCTGTTCTTAAATAAGTAAAAATCAAAAATAAAAATTAAATAAAATGAAAATAAGGTACAAAAGGATACAAATGCTCGTGTTGCCTCCCGAGAAGCGCAAATTTTGACGTCGCTTGCTCGACGCTATATTGCTCGTTTATCTTTCAACGTACGGTGGATTTCCAAACTCCACCATCTTGCGATTGCTATTTTTACCTCGTCCGTCATGATAAGGCTTCAATCTATGCTTGTGAGCTTGAAAGGACGATTTDYCAWTCTCATYRTACAACGTGGCTACGCCGTACTCATCAAATTCTTTAATCGAGAATGGTCCGCTCCATGAAGCTCCAAAATTGGCTGGGTCGTAATTACGTTCGTTATTACACAAGACTAAGTCTCCAACCTCAAATTGCGAGTTCTTGACTTCACTCGTTCGAACCTCTTCCGGTTTCTTCTTATTTCTCGTCCAATCCTTGAAATATGCCTCACCCTTGTTTTGTTCGCGCGAAAATTTTTCGTTAGGGCCGAGGGAGTTGTGCCTTAAACGATTTATTGGTGGTTTCGAATCCACCTTTTGCTTGAATTTGTGCGAACAATCCTCATCAAAATTGTGTCCAAATTCTGCCACGATGTCGCGTATGTCAATTCCCAACAACTCGATCAATTCTTCTCCACTTAAATGCATATGATCATCGGACTCGTAACCCTGACACGAATTGACTTTCTTGTTCCTTACCTTGATAGAAACTCTGGCGTCATCTCCGTCGCCTAACTTGTTCAAAGTTGCGATCTCTCGTAATTCGTTGACGCGTGATGCAACGGGATCAATGATTGAATCTTCCTCTTACATAATAGGAGAGGGAGTGTTGTGAATATCTTTCAGAGAAAAGGTCACTGTTTCGCCCAAAACGGTCATCGTCATTCTCCCTTTATGAACATCAATAAGATTATGGGAAGTCGCCATGAACGGTCGCCCTAATAAAATGGTGTGCTCGTTGTCCTCAGTCGGGACTTCACCAATGTCCATAACCACAAAATCAACTCGAAGTACTAGCTCTCCAACTTGCACTAAAACATCTTCGACTATCCCTAACGGTCGTCGAGTCGAGCGATCGGCCAATTGTAGGCGCATGGTTGTCGGCTTGAGGGGTCCAAGATCAAAATCTTGATAAAGTGAATAAGGCATTAGATTAACGCCTTCGATGTTCGAGAATAGAAGAGCAAGCTTTCCGGTGAAACGAGTAGCAAACGATCGAGAAACGGAGACCGACGCTCAGTCGCGTCGACTGACGCGACCGTCGACGCACCGTCGACGCGAGCCATGTCAGCGAGTCATGACCGCATCAGTCGATGCTACGTCGACGCAACGTCGACGCTACTTGCTGAAGCGTCGATGTCGACGCACCAGTGTCGACGCAACGTCGACGCAACTTGCTGAAGCGTCGATGTCGACACACCCCGTCGACGCACCTGCCCAGCCGACGCGCGCAC
>BMAC01000393.1:782792-853235 GCA_014905375.1 Phtheirospermum japonicum | reverse complement strand
GTCGAGCGATCGGCCAATTGTAGGCGCATGGTTGTCGGCTTGAGGGGTCCAAGATCAAAATCTTGATAAAGTGAATAAGGCATTAGATTAACGCCCGCTCCAAGATCCAACATACCTACTGCCTTCTTCCCATTAGCTAGTGAAATCGTTATGCAAAAACTGCCAGGATCGCGTTCCTTAGGTGGTAATGGTTTCTTGAAAATTGCGCTAACTTCCTTCGGTAACGGAACATATTGAGTTGTCGCCAAACGTCTCTCTCTCGAGGCAAGTTCCTTAAAAAACTTGACGTAGGCGGGCATCGTCTTGATTACTTCTAAAAGTGGCAGGTTTATATTCACATTCTTCAAGAGATTGTACAACTCCATAAACTTCTTGTTCTCCCTTGCTGGACGTAATCGGCTCGGAAAAGGAACAACATCCTTAATTTGCGTCGTCGGTTGCTTCGGCAGTGATGCTTCGTCTTTGTCAAGGGTGTTGCTCGGAATTGTCCCTTGAATGGAACCAGGCACATATCTATTGGTGGATTTATGTATCTTGTCCACTGGTTTAGGAACAAGCTCCTCATCTTGGTTCTCTATGCCATTGTCGATCTTCTTCCCACTACGAAGGACGTGAACCACCGACGCTTGCTCCGGTTGGCTTGGTAGCTTGTCTTTCTCCTTATTTGACCTAGCAATATCAGTTGCTATTTGTCCCATAGTTCTTTCCATCCTATCCATGTTTTTAGCTAGATCATGCACAATACCGGAAAGATGGTAAATTCCGCTCACCTTCTTCGAGAGTTCATTTATCTTCGCATTTAACCTTCGTAAGTCCTTCTCTATTACTGATCGTCTCGGCTACTTGATTTTGCTGCCAAACCAGCAGCAGATCGTTCGGTTGGCTTGTACTTGACGTCTGCCTTACATATGAAAGTTATTTTGTAACGGTGGCACTGGTGGTGCTTGAGCATATTGTGGTAGTGGATATTGTGGGTCAAGTGGCATATGATTTGGATTGCCCGGACCCCACTTGAAAAGAGGATTGTCACGCTGTGGCGTGTACTTCTTTTGGTTCGAATAGCTTTGGATCGCGTTAATCTCCTCTTGCTGCTCACTGTTGTTAGGACATGCGTCTGCTAAATGCTGGAGGGATCCACACTGGTTGCAATTCGCAGCCATTTTCTGTGCAGCGGCCTTGCTAGCTCGCTCGGCTTTCCAAGCAACTAATTTCTCGTCGAAAATCTTTGCACATTTCGCCTTAACTAACTTTCCATCATCTAAATAAGGGTCGGGGATGGAAACTTCGTTAATTCTCATCTTACGAGGCCGAGAATTGGTTTGTCTAGACTTTTCGCTTTGCTTCTCCAACACTTGTCTTGCCTCGTGTGCTGTCAAATCTCCAAAATCTCCTCCCGCTGCTATCTCTACCTCTCGTTTCTCATGGTCTAATAAACCATCGAAAAAGAACTGGTTATTCATCTCCGGAGAATAGTTGTGGTGGGGGCAAGCTTGCAAAAGTGTCTTGTAGCGCTCCCACGTTTCGTGAAATAGCGCTCCTTCTAACTGCTCAAAAGTAGCGATTTGTCTCCGAAGATGCCCTGTTGTTTGGGCTGAATAATATTGGTTTAGGAACTTTTCGCTAATCATATCCCAGTCGGTTAACGAACTAGGCTCTAAGGACAGTAGCCATGACTTCGCCTTGTCCTTCAAGCTGTACGGGAAACAAATCATCTGGACCTCCTCTTGGTGAAGGCCATGAACTACGAATCGGACAACTTCATCAACGAAATAATTTAAAAATGCCAAGGGGTCTTCATGCGCATTCCCATGAAAGGTTGGGAGTAGGTTGAGTTGATGCGGTTTAATTTCCACTGCCCTCGCGGTCGGTCCAAGAACAATGGCGGACCTAAAGGGTATAACCTTTGGACGTGCCAAGTCGCGCTGTCTAAGTGCTCGATCTCCCCTTGGTTCTCTAAATTGTTCATTAACTCTCTCGTAGTGGTCATCGTGTGCATATTGGTGCTCACGCTCGTATCTCCTTCTGAAGTTATTTTGCTCGTATCCGTGATCTTGATTCTCCAACCAATCGTTCACGTGCCTTTGGGTGTTAGCATACGCGTTGTGCTGCATAAAATCTTCGTTTCTAATCGCCACGTTCTCGAGGTTGTGTTGGCGAATAGCGTTGTTGTTCATTTCCCCGTTTGGCCTCATATTCGCCATGTTGGGTTGGTGATTGATCACGTTGTTCTGCCGGTTAATCCCTTCGTCTTGTCCCACGTTCTGCTGATAATGAGCCCAATAAGCTTGTGGTAGGGGTTGTCCTTGCAAAACGATCGGCTCACTCCCATACCCGTGTCGATTGGGGCGGGGTGGTGTTAGTGGTGGGGAATCGCCGTTTCGAACTGATTGTGCCCCTAACATCATGTCGGGAGCTTGATCGCAAGTAAAATCAGTTGTTGTTGAGGAATCGTCCTCGGGAATAAAAATGGGTCTTGGTCTCGGTGGATTTGAACGGTGGATGTTGTCAATGAATGGCAGAAGGTCTAGTTGAAGTGATCGCCTTCCCTGCATAGACTCAACAACACGTCAACGTATCAAATGGCAAAGGCCAAGAGCAAAAATTAAGAAAAATATAGCAAATTAAAAGTAAACATAAAATGTCAAAAATAAAACGAAAAACATCTCAAATTCCTACTCGTTGCTTCCCCGGCAACGGCGCCAAAATTTTTGACTCACACTTTTGTGCACCCCATTTTTAATAATTAATTTAAAAGCACGTCAGTTTGCTCGCAAGTGTACGAGGTAACTGTAGGGTGATGAGTTTGACTCGAGTCGTATCTCTCGAGGAAACAATTGTTCGGTCCTTTCGATGTTTTTCTCAATTACGAATAACATACATATACATTTGGGGGTTTGGATAGATTGATTCGATCATTATAAACTAAGATTATAATTAAACTAATTAAACTAATTACTTTAAATTAGATTATCAATTAAGAACTAAGCAGTATACTAAAGCTGATTAAACTAATTATTCTAATTTATCAACTAAGAGGAATAACTAAATTATCAATTAACGCTATGAAGACTTAGAACTAATTATAATATCTAAAAGCATAAATTTAAGAAATTATCTCTAAGCAATTGAATAATACGAATCCAAGAACCATTAACTAAGTATAAACTAAATCGCATAAATAAACTAAATTAACCAATATCCAATATCCAAGCATAAGAAACAATTAAACTAATTAAAACTAGAATTAACTAAGAATTTATCTAAACAATTAACTAGAAAATTATCTAAGAGTTTAGAAAACTTATTGAAACTAAGGAAAGCAATGAAAAGCTCCAGCTATTCCGGAGTTTGAACGCTGATTTTGGGCGAAGATGGATTCTCGAGCGCGAAATCGGTGTTTTGGACGCGTAGAACTTCGATCCTTGATTCGCGTCTCCAAATCTTGTTATAAGACGTGGATTTATTGTTATTGAATGCTAAAATACCCTAGGATAGCGTTTTGTCTTCGTGTCCTCTCTGTATTCTCCCCCAAAATCCGAAATAATGAGGGTTTAAATAGGTATTAGAAGTCTTGGCACACAAGAAACCCTAATTTCCGAATTCTGGGCCGTCGCGTCGACTGACGCGTGCTGGCGCTCGGCGGGACATCGGCAGACTTGGTCGGCAGGTGCGCGCGTCGGCTGGGCAGGTGCGTCGACGGGGTGTGTCGACATCGACGCTTCAGCAAGTTGCGTCGACGTTGCGTCGACACTGGTGCGTCGACATCGACGCTTCAGCAAGTAGCATTGACGTTGCGTCGACTGACGCGGTCATGACTCGCTGACACGGCTCGCGTCGACGGTGCGTCGACAGTCGCGTCAGTCGACGCGACTAAGCGTCGGTCTCCGTTTCTCGACCGTTTAATACTCGTTTCACCGGAAAGCTTGCTCTTCTATTCTTGAACATCGAACTTCGTCTTTTACGTGCTAAACTCTTCCGGTTACTTAGCTGTAAGGTGAAAAACAACGAAACATCGCCTAATTGCATCAATTAAGATCAAAATGCGGTAAAATAAGCTGGAATTATAAAATTACGGAATTATGCTTAAATCATCCAACTTATACCAAAAACAACTATAAAAACGAACTAAAAAGCTAATAAAAATAAGGACAAATCTACTCTAATCACACGTGTTGAGAGTATGACATGTTTTGACTTTTTTGAGTATGTAACTAATAATTATTAACACATTATAAATACTAAAATATAAGTTATTTAGTAATAACTAATAATAGAGATTAGACACGGGTTGAGAATGTGACGTCATCTGAATTCTCCTATGTATGTAAATAAATTTATTAATAAATTTAATCTAAACTTTAGAATATAAAATTATTTCATAATAATAATAATTAATAAATAGATTAGACATGTACATGGCAAGTGTTGAGAATACATCTTTTGAATTTTTTGATTATAGATTTGAAACTATGTATATCAAAAATGTTTTTTTTTTAAAATTTTATTTTGATAAATCATGTGTGAAACACGGATGTTAAACTAGTATTCTAATTATATATAAATGTAATAGATAGATTATTTATTTCTTTTGTTGAGTCACGAATTTAGTAATTACATGATTTAATAAATACCTTTTTTTTAATTTTGTCTCATTTAATATTTTAATTCTTATTTACTAAAATTTAATTATTAAAAAAGATTTAATATTCATCATATTTGGTTAATTATCATTTATATTATTTAATATTAGATTAGATTGTAATTTTTTTTCATTAAATTAGTTTTCGTATATGGGAAATATTATTTAGAAATCTAATATTTTATCTGGTTATCTTACTAATGATATTTGCTTTTAAATATATTTTGTGTATATATACTCCTTATTTTGTAGATCTCGTTTACAACCAATATCTGCCGATATAAAGTTGAGGAGGACTAGTGCACGATTTTAGAGAAAAAAATCAAATCAAGAAAAGTTAAGAGCATATTTATTTGGTGATGTAGTTGCGAATGCTTTCGGCATGTGTGTAATTTGAATTATTTTCTTCCATTGTTTTTACAGTTTTCATAAGATCTAATCTCTTGAGAGTGAATCTTAGTTGGAAAATTCTACAGTCAGGCACGCTATGTACATGCGTTACCGTACGTACCCTGTACAAGCATGACAAGTGTCACTTTAATTTTACTTTCTTTTCATTTACTTAATCCATATTATATGAAAAAGTCTTTTATGCCCTCTCACTTATAACTCATAATTATAGTTATTATTCTTATTTAAACTAAAAAAATAAAATTAAAATAGGTAGTGAATAATTTAAACTGAGTCCCCTACTACATGTAATTCCACTACTGCCCAATAAATAAACTAATTAGGCAAAACCCCTTACAACTAATAGAAATAATATGTACATTTTGAATCCTTTCAAATGTATTTAGATGAATTCATGAACAAAAATTCTTGTTTTCATCCTAACTCCCAGACAATTTGAAGGTTAATCCAGAAGAAAAGAAATCTTCATCCGAACTCCGAATCAAATGAGGAAATTAGATTGAACGGAAAAATTCTTCGAATAGTCTGCCCTAAAATCCAAAATTTTGTCTCCATCCGAAATTGAAATCTTAAAGCACTACAAAAAAACCCGGCTATGCTGGCGGGTTTCCTGACGGCCAAAAAGTCGTCCGAAATCCTGGCGGATTTCCTGACAAAAATCGTTGCTGGCGAATTTTCTGACGGCCATGGCCGTCWGCAACTATCCCCGCCAGCATCCCCTCAGGAATCGAAGTGGGAATCTATCCCGCGTAATTATCCTGACGGGCTAACCCACCAGGAAATAATTTTTAATTAAAAAAAAAACAAAAATAATATATGCTGACGGTCTTGCCCGTCAGCATATAATTTTTAATATATATATATATATATATATACACACACGCTGACGGCCTAAACCCGTCAGAATTATTAAATAAAAAAAAAAATAATGCTGACGGGCAAGCCGTCAGCAATTTATTTAAAATATAATTTATAATATTATAATTATAATACTTATAAAATAATATTATATATTTATAATTTAATTAATTTTTTATAAATATAATATAATATAAATTATACATTTATAAATATAATATAATAATTATATATTTATAAATAATATTATATATATATAATATAATATATTATTATTTATTTACAATATATAATAAATATACTTCAAATAATATATATTTATAATTATTTATAAATAATTATATTTATAATATATATATTATAATTATTTATAAATAATTATATATATATATATATAGTTATTTATAAATATATTTATAATAATATTATGCATTTATATATTATTATTCATAAATATAATCAACATTTATAAATATAATATAATAATTATATATTTATAAATAATATTATATATTTATAATAATAATATATTATTATTTATATACAATATATAATAAATATATTTCAAATAATATATATTTATAATTATTTATAAATAATTATAATATATATATATATATATATATATATATATATATATATATATATATATATATATATATATATATATATATATATATATATATATATTTATAATATATTTATAATAATATTATGCATTTATATATTATTATTCATAAATATAATCAACATTTATAAATATAATATAATTAATTATAATTATAATTTATAACTTAATTTATATATCTAATATATATTAAAAGTATATAATTTCTAACAAGTAATCGACTTGGCGAGACGGTAACACCACTCCTCTATTTGCAAGAGGTCTGGGGTTCGAATCCCACCCATGCCACATGTGGGGTATTAAATAAACACAAGTTAGGGGGTTGTGGGTTGGGCTCAGGCGGGCTGGGCTAGGCCCGCTCATTTTTTTTTTATAATATTTTAAAAATGCTGACGGGCTTGGCCCGCCAGCAATACTGACGGGCCAGCCCGTCAGCATTTATAAAATTAAAAAAAAAAAAAATACTGACGGGAAGAATTGCTGGCGGGCATTGCCCGTCAGCAAGCCGTCAGTATTTCCGACGGTTACGTTAAGGCCGTCAAGATACTGGAATCCTGACCACAAAAATGCTGGCGACCATTATCCGTCAGGTGGCCGTCAGTATTTCATATACTGACGGAATCCTGATGGATTTGGCCGTCAGCATTGCCGGATTTTTTTGTAGTGAAGATTATCGAAAAACCATCGAATGATATCATGTCTTGTTCGAATCATTGTTACGATTCAGGTGGGTTTCTATGTGAGTTTCTCTTTATTATAGGAAATCATGTTTATGCTTGGATTTTAGAGTAGTTTTATAATTGGATAATCTGATGTTTTGGAAAGTGTTGTGTAGTTATTATTCCATGTCGGTTGCAATTCACTATCACGTCTTGTTGTTTGAAAGGAAAATGCTGCATTATGTTTGTGATAGAAGGTTTCCTTTTGAATTTTTAAATTCTCATCGTGTTTATGTTGAACGTTGAGTAATTATTCATGTTTTGTTAATATAATCTTGTTTTCTAAATTGATAATCTATCACTGTTCCTCCGAGGTTAAAAATTAACTATGTTAATTTTTGGAACTGCCAAATCTCATTGTTTCGATTCGTTCTCCACAGTAATGTGGTTTTATTTAATATGATGTCAACTCTACAATGAGGTTGATTATTGAAGTTTCAGTTTTCATGATTTATGTGATCAATGTTGAGATCCAGTACGTGCTTTGTGTAACTAACCTAGTGTACTTAATTATATTATATTGACCTACACTATTTTGGTGATTAGTTTATGAGCATGAGTATGTGGACAAGGTTTGAGCAGAAAGGGGTTGTCTTTGTTGTAGTATGATAGTCAGAGAAAGATTTGTATTGGAGGTACAAGATTTGGATTCAGAAACATTAAACCTAGCATGTTTGTAAGGCGGTTAAGGATAATGTTGGGTCCCTTTGAAAATCCTCGTCTAGTTGAAGATTTTTCGCTAACCCTTGGTTCCGAGTGTAAGTTATATACTGTGTGTTTAATTATCCTAACAGTCATAGACTCCCACTCAACATCAAAACTGTGTGAAGTTAATAGGGAAGTTTTTTCAATATCAGCAATGAGGAGAATCAACCCAGAGCACTAATAAAACTACAATAGTGGTTATGATTATGATTGTCATTCAATTAATTTCTATTTTGCTATTAATATTCTTTTGTAAGACATCCGCCTCGAAATCTCATTGTCAAATATGATGTAACAAATTCAATTTGAATATGTTACATCATTATATAAGATGGAAAAATAGAAATAAGCACAAGTACAAAAATAGGATTCAAGAATAGACATTTAAGAACGCCTCAGGAGGCGGCGTTCTTGAATGTCAGGCGGTGGCATTTTTGTAATAAAATTGTCACATACCAGAACGTCTGTTTTAAAGACGTTTTGGTATACTGGATATCTAGAACGTCGTTAAAAAGACATTCTGGTATATTAGATATCCAGAACATCGTTAAAAAAGAAATTTTGGTATTTTAAATATCAAGAACGTCTTTAAAAATGACGTTTTCGTATTTTAAATATCGAAAACGTCTTTAAAAACGACGTTCTGGAAAGTATTATTCAGAACGCCTTTAAAAAGGCGTTCTCGTATGTCATATTATTTCTGTATTAAAATATACCCAATAAATCAATTTTTTTAATTAAAAAATAAAAAAAAACCCTTATCCCCTTCCTCTCCCGATCCATCTCTCCTCTGCCATTCCCTTTCCAAAATTTTACATTCCCGCACGAAGAAGATGGCGAGAAAATCCAACAGAGGCAAGGCTCCGATGAAGCAGCTGGAGACTACGGCGGTGAGGAAATCTGCTCCGGCGACTGGAGGCGTCAAGAAGCCCCATCGCTTCAGGCCAGGGACGATTGCGCTCCGTGAGATCCGCAAGTACCAGAAGAGACCAGATTCGATTCTAACTTTTTGTTCCCTTGATTTGGAAATTTTTTCTTACTTGTTTTGCCGAGTTCTGAGCTTTTCACTTTTTTGTTAATTTTCCGAACATATAACTGAACACACCTTAATTTCATTTTAGGGATGGGAAATCCATACAATTCGAGTTTGTGGGGTACAGGATAGAGCAGGAAGCAGAAGGAGCAATTAAGTATTTCAACAAATCTTTCATGGATACTTGCATGATTATTTGTGAGGTTTGTGTTTGATGTTTGCTTTGTAATTTTAATTTGTGTGCAAGAAAATAATTTCCAAACGAAGAAACAATGATTTTTTTTAGCTCTATGTTATTATGGTTTGCAATGGTTCACAATTTTTATTTGCTTTCAGTGATTTTTATTTTGGCCCAGTTTGCTCGAAAAGTTGGAGATCCAGACAACCCACGTCCCTGGAACCAGCACTCACTGAAAAAATATCATATTTTATCAGAAGAAAAAAACACATTGATAGGAAGCAAAGGTTTTAAAGGTGGAAATGCAAATGGGGAGGCCTATAAGTGTAAGGAGGACGATGAATATAACGAGCTTAAATTTCAAGAGTTTCTCCAAGCCATGCAACCCTAAAGTAAGACAAAGCTGTGGGCAAATGATTGTAATGAGAAATGCTATATTTGTCGGAAAATAAACATGATCCTTTGAAGGATACACTCGAAGAGGATGTTTTGGAGCAAAATGTTGAAAATCGACCCACTGATGAAGATAATAAGAAAGATGAGAAAGAAGAGATCCTCAAGACTGGACGTCTTGTCATCTTTATCCTGCCTTATGTTGTATCATATAGTTCAAGATCTGTACTATTTTTGATTTTGATTTTAATTTTTGAATATATTATTTTATTTGATAAGTGCTTTCTGGTGTGAGACAGGGAATAGGGGGTGGAAAAACACTTCAGTGTGTTTGGTGACATCGCAGAGGTCCGTCTTGTTATTGATAAATATACAAAAAGGTCCAAGGGCTCAGCATGTGTGGTTTACGTTCTTCAAGAATCTGCCTCTAGGTATCATTTTCTCGGACTAAATATGATGGCAGGTCCTCGTTTAGTTTGCAGTGCTTATTTTCGTAATTTGTGATGTTTGATGCTTTCTTGAATCTTCAGGGCTTTCGAAAAGTTGAAAAAGTCGAGTTTCCAGGGAAGACTATTGGAAATCGATGGCAATAACGGAGCTTTGGCAAGATTGCACATGATCTAGTGATGCGCATGCAGAGAATCGATGGCAATAAATATCCTGAGGTGTCTCAACTTCTTTTATTTATTTTTTTCCTGTAAAAGATTAAAATTTGTTATTATTTTATTGGTTCATGCAACTGATTGATTATTCTCATCGTATTCAGACACTGCATCAAATGTTCATAGTTAATACCGGTAGTAGATTTAAGTATTTGTGGAATTGGGCGAAGGGCTTTCTTGATCCAAGGACGACTGCAGAAATACATGTAAAGGATTTTTATCTTTTTAAAATTGCAAAGTAGAGTTTTTATTAATTTTTAAAAAAAAAAAATTTTGGGAGCAACTGAAAAATGTCCATTTTAACAAAGGTCATTACTAATCAGGTTTTAGGTACAAAATTCCAGAATAAGCTATTGGAAGTCATAGACGCTAGGTGGTGTCTTCTTCCTGCTTGATTGTCGCAAAGTATTTCCCTTTTTTCTTATATATTATATATTTAACTTTTGATTTAAACAGTCAATTACTAGATTTTTTGGGTGGAACCTGCTCGTGCCCGAATGAAGGTGATGTCTAGGCTCTAATAAGGGCCCCTGGAATGATGAACAACTTATAAATGTGCGAGAATTTAGAACTTTTTTTATTAGTTGCTGCACCAATATCCCATCTTTTCGTTTAATCTTATCCAACTCTACTTGCATCTGGTTCATGCTTTGCATGATGATGAGGTAATTTATTCCAAAAATACTGAATCTGAAAGTAAGCTAATTGATTCTAAGGTAAAATGGTGGTTGTAGAATTTAGATGCCAACTTTTATTGTTATATTCGTTTTATCTAATATCAAAGCTATTTTTTGTTCAGGGTTTGTGTAGTGAAATTGTTCCAGTTAGCTTCTCTGGCAGCAATGATTTCAAATTCAATCTAATTGATATGAACGTAAGATGATACTAGATACATGTGAACTGATGATTTGCTTCACTGCATAGTGACAAAGGAGTGAAATTGTTCCAAATTCTCTTTCATTCTGATAAAATAGCTATATACGTAGTTAAGATGTTATGGATTTGGAACTCAATATTATGTCTCATAATAGTTAAGGTCTTCTGTCAATACGGGGAAAGATAATACTTCACTTGTATCATTAGGTCTTAAATGCCTTATGACATTAATGTTTTATTTTGCCTTAGGATAGTTACAAAAGTTTCCATTGAGGGTTGGGTTGATTACAAAAAGAACCCAAGTTTCTTGAAAATTACAAATAAACCCATACTTTCTGAAAGTTTTGAAAAAAACCTCGAGGTTTGATTATTGTTTCACCCCAAAATACTACCGCGTCAAGAATAACGCCTGGAACTTTGAACACCTTGCTGACCTGCACACAAACACGCGTTAGAAAGGACCACCGGTGGTTTTCCGGTGGAAACCTCTCCGATGCTTAAGTCAGAAAGCGTATGAGGTTTCTCTTAATCAAGTAAAGAAGGAATGCACAAAGAATGACATACCTCTCTCAGCCTAGGGGCTGAGATATTTATAGTTTCTCCTAGTGGGGACCCCAGCCGTGATCCCGGGAGCACATGCCGCAAATCAAGGGTCGTTGTGCAACCAATTCTGACAAGTGGTCCCACCTGTCCCACTTGTTTCCTCGTTAGGATTCAGGGAGTCAGGTCTATCATACTCCAGTTCTTTCTTTTCCCTTTTCTCTATATCACCTCAGTTTTGATGTCAGGCTTAATTATTATCTATAGGAATTTTCCTGTATGGATCAGATCGGGAGAATTTTCGAGCCGTAACCATCCTCCTTTGAAATCAGTTCTCTCCAAGAGGCTTAGCCAGACCTTTCTTAGGACCGAGCTGGTCTCATTGTATTTCCTTTTATTCCCGTTATCTCAAATCAGGTCTACCCCAAATCAGGTCTGACCTATTTATTGCCATATCAACTCCTCCCCCTGCAAAGGTTGGGGGTAGAGCTGTCCTATTCCAGGGGTCTCAGAAATAAATGAGGTCCCACACTTTTATTACTTCTCGTACTTGCACGGATCCCTAGAAATCCTCCTGACAATTAGGCCAAATATTGGCATTAGTGGTGTCGGCCCATATTCCCAAACGGTTACCATACCTTCACGCCTTTCCAAGTACTGACACGTCAGCCCTACTCTAGGACGGTTGACGATCCAGCTCATCACATAGGGTACTTCATCTGCCCACATTAAATGCGAGGATCCCATCAAATCCCGCCTTTCTCGATTTCCATTTCCTTTTTGAATTCATCTATTTTTCCTTTTATTCCCGCTAGACCCTTCCTTTCTCTCTCACTTTCATATTTTCATTTCTTAAAAAAAAACAATCTCGAGTCTCTGTTTTCTCTCTGTTATTCCGGTGGACCTTCTTGACCTAAATTTCCCCTGCTTGATTTCTCCGATAATCTTTTTATAAATCAGGTACTTCCTCCGTCCTTATTCTTTTAAATTTTCTAATAATGGTGTCGTCTTCCTCTAACACTCCCCCCGTTAGTACATCTCTGGCGGTGGGAACCTCTAATCCTCCGTCGTACGCCGCCCCAGGAATGGCAGTGATTTCTTCGTCCTCGTCGTGTGCCTCCCCGGCGACGGCGATAGCCTCTTCTTCCTCTCCATCTACTTCTCCGGAGATGGAGACGGCTTCTTCATCTCCTTTATCTTCATCCACAGCCGCCGCGGCTGTCTCCTCTTCCTCTGGGGGTCTGGAATACCCTCTAGCAGCCCCCTGATCATCCTAAAATTCCTTCTATTCTTAGTAAGCGAACGGTGGAGGAGGTTCGCTATAAGTATAAGATTTCTGACCCTTATGATCCCTATTGCCCTCCGGCAGGCCTTCTGGCTTGCCAGGCGCCGGCGGGCTGGTTGACCTTTTATGTCGACCAGTTTCAGGCGGGCCTGCATCTCCCCGTAAACCCTTTGGTACTAGAGATAACTAATATGTACCAGATCCCTGGTTTCCAATTTACCCCTAACTCTTTCAGAATCATGGTCTGTTGCAATCTGGTCATGCGTTATGTTGGTCTTGCGCCGACAGCTCATACTTTCTTCCAGCTCTTCCAAGTGAAGAGCTCTTTCCTAGGCTGCTTCTATCTCACAGCCAGACCTGGGGTCCATTTTCTTTTTAAGCTTCCCACCTCCAACAAGGATTGGAGGAAGAAATTTTTCTTCGTTTACTGTAGTGGGGATTGGGGTTTCAACCCTAAGCCCATTCAGAAATTTCCTTCCCATCCTCCTCTGTCTGCGGCGGGCAGATCCCCCTATACCTAAACAGTCATATCTACCCTTAATGAGGGCCCCGTCAATATTTCCGAGCTCCTTCTGCCCTCTGTCTTGGAAGCCTTTAACGAAAGATCAGAAACAGGCCCCTTAACCCCAGAGATTGGTAAAATCTCCTCTTATATTTGTCTGTCCATTATGTTTTTAACTTTCACGTCTTATCTTTCTTCCTTTCCTCTTTGCCGAAAAGATGATGCGACAAATGTTTGAGGTGGCTAAGAAGGGGAAAGAGGTTGCCCCAGAGTCACGAGCTCCAGCGACGGGTCCCTTGCCTGCTCCGCAAGTCCAAGGTCCTCACCCTGCTCAGCTCCCTCCACGCCCTTATTCGACGAGAAACCTCATCCCTATTTCTGAGTCCGCGGATGATGAGGTTCCCCTGGCGAAGAGGCCTCGCACGAACCAAGGCAGGGGTGAACGCACCACCTCTGCTGCGGCGCCAGCTCCGCCCATTACTCGCAGCACAGGTCTCTGTACCAGGACCTCTGTCTTAAACTGCTCTGGCGAGGCAGCGGTTCATCATGTGAGCGGGCAATGCGCGCCCGAGGATATGAGTGTTTTGGAGAAGCTGAGCGACCAGGAGTTGCTAGAGTCCTGGTGCCAGGATGAGGCACGGGTAAACCCTTCTTTAATCCTTCTTTCCTTTCTTCCTCTCTTTTTCCTTTTTAACGTTCTGACCCCTTCTTCATGCCCAGTCTGAGGCGAAGAGGGCTCTCTTGGCTATTAGGGCGACCCGTTCCATGATCCAGTTTGACGCCATCAAGGAGAATAAGATGCTGTATGAGAAGATGCTACGTTTTTGTGCCCTAACTAAGGAAAGGATAGTTGAGGCAAAGAAAGCGAAAGGAGAGTTAGCTGAGAGTAAGAAGGCTCAAGACAAGATGCTGGAGACAGCTCGTTCTGAGGCGAGGGACGAGGCTCTTGCAGTGGCGAGGAGTTTGGCGGACGAGACCTTGTCCAAGGCCAAGGAAGAGTGGAGAACCGAATTTTTGAACTCCGAAGAGGGCCTGAGGTTAGTTCAAGCTAGCAGGTAGGCGGCACAGAAAGCCTTCAGAGGCTCCAAGGAGCTATATTCTCTGCTCTTTCCAGAGGCAGTTGTCTCTTACAACTTTTTCTTAGATGAGCAAGCCAAGTAGACCATGGCCAACCCTGGAGCCCCTTTTGATCGAGACCTGCCTCTGCAGAACCCCCCTGAGCATCTCTCCTTCGCTTATGCCCCCGACCAGGATCGTCTTCATACCATAGGGGCCGTGGAATTTGCCGAGCACGTCTTCTCAGCCTTTAATTCTCCCACACCTGAACAGTCTCAGCCCGGCCTGGCCCTCGCTGTTGTTCCCCAACATACTTCTTCTCCCTCCCCAACCTTTGCAGGTTTGGGTGAGCTGCCAGGCGGGGCTTCTCCAGGCGCCCTATCTGAAGGTGATGTTGACCAGCTAGCTGCAGAGCTTGATGCTGAGATAGGGGCTGAGACTTAGGATTTTTAGGGCTGTTGTTTTCTTTTTCCAAACAGACCTGTAGTTTGCCTGTGTGGCTGGTCTGATTCTTGATGTTATCCTTGAACTTGTATTGCAAATAATTCCCTTAATAAATATGTTTTTCTTATTCCGACTCTTGGGTTTCTAGGGTTTCCTGATTTTCCAGAAACCCTAGTACTTTTGATTCTTTCTGCACATGTTTTTGTTTCCTTTAAATATATGCATGTATTCATCACTTTTTTCTTTAATTTTTTCAATGGCTTCATCTCCCATTCTCCAAGAACTCCATATCACCAAGCGAAAAAACATCTCTATGGTCGTCGAAAACTTCAAGCTTTCTGAAAAATTAGTCATGCTTGGAGAAAAGATTAGCTACCTTTATCGTCTTCTGAAGAGAAAGAGGCAAAAGAAATGTCACTACAAAAGAGAATGGGCTGAGCTCCGGCAAATTAATCGCCAGTTGCAGGAGGAGAAAGCCGATCTAAATGAGTCGGTGAATCGTCTGACTGTCGCCGCCGGTGAGGCCCATGCTCTCTCTGAGCGAGCCAACAAGTACCATCAGTGTTATCACGAGACCGAGCGTGAACTCTGGCGTGTTCTTCGAGCTCTAGCTGCAGATCAGAGAGCTTCAGGCTCTCATGGATAAATTTTTTCTAGGCCTTCATGTCTATTTTGCCCATGTTCCTGCTTTTCATTTTCCTACATTGTAATCATTTATGCAAGTTTGTGTTTTTAAGCTTTGAGTAATTTCGCCGTATTTACGAGTTTCCTTTGTTTTGAGAATGTTTCAATCGAATTAGGGCTTTTTCAATTTTATCCAATCCAAGTTTTCTCTAAACTTACCGCCAGATCTGGCTCATTATGCCAATCAGCTCGGGTACATAGGGCAGCCGCCCTTAGCCAATCCTGGCTTAAACTGACAATCAGGTCAGAAAAATTTTAGGACATCCGCCCTTAGCCAATCCTGGCTTAAACTGACAATCAGGTCAGAAAAATGGGGGCATCCGCCCTTTAGCCAATCCTGGCTTAAACTGACAATCAGGTCAGGCAAAATGGGGCATCCACCCGTAGCCAATCCTGGATTAAACTGAAAATCAGGTCAGGCAAAATGGGGCATCCGCCCTTAGCCAATCCTGGCTTAAATTGACATCAGGTTAGGCGGAATGGGGCATCCGCCCGTAGCCAATCCTGGCTTAAACTGACAATCAGGTCAGGCAAAATGGGGCATCCTCCCTTAGCCAATCCTGGCTTAAACTCACAATCAGGTCAGGTAATATCATGGGCAGCCGCCCTTAGCCAATCCTGGCTTTCATTCTGGATGCTTTATCTTTGGCAAAAAATGAGAAAACCTGCATTATCATTAAAGATCACAGTTATACATAAACTTTACGTAAGTTTACAGTGTTCCATGCACGAGGGATTTCGACTCCGTCCAGCTCTTCCAATCTATAAGCGCCGCCAGCTAAGACTTGGGTTACTCGAAGTGGTCCCTGCCATGCGGCATCCAATTTTCCTTTCGCTTTTCCCAAATCATCTCTCCTTAAAACCAGATCTCCAACCTGGAAATGCCTCTTGACCACGGACTTATCGTATGTTGCTTTTATTCTTCCCTTGATGTGCGCCATTCTGACAGCAGCTCTGTCCCTTTTCTCCTCCACCAAGTCCAGAGCATCCTGAATTAACAGCTCATTTTGCTCTTCAACAAAATTTTGGACTTAGTGAGTTTCTATGATAATCTCAGCGGGGATCACAGCATCCATGCCATAAACCAGGCTAAATGGCGTTTCTCCTGTGCTCTCCTTAGGATTAGTCCTGTACGCCCATAGAGTTGAACTTAGCTCGTCGACCCACCTACCTCTGGCTTTTTCCAGACGCGTCTTAATCCCTTGCACCAATATGCGGTTGGTTACCTCAACTTGGCCATTGGCCTGAGGATGGTAGACAGATGTGAAATGCTGATCAATTTTCATCTTCACACACCAGGCTTTGATTAAGGTACCCATGAACTGGGTGCCATTGTCCGAAACCATAATCCGAGGAACGCCAAATATACACATAATATCTTTCCATAAGAGCTTCATAACCGCATCCTCTGTGATTTTTTCTAAGGCCTCGGCCTCCACCCATTTACTGAAATAATCAATGGCCACCATTAAGAATTTCTTTTGGGCAGGAGCCATGGGAAAAGGGCCAACCAAGTCGATTCCCCACTTGGCAAACGGATAAGGAGAGCTCATCGTCATGAGCTCCTCCGCGGGCCTGTGTATCAAGGATGAATTTTTCTGACACTTTTTGCAAGTACGCACAAAATCCTCCGCCTCTTTCCTTAATTGTGGCCAGAAGTATCCCGCTCGCAAGATCTTGCTTGAGAGAGCTCTGGCACCCATGTGGTTGCCACATCATCCCTCGTGGACTTCCTTAAGGACCTGAGCTGCTTCTTCTCTACTTAAGCATCGTAACAAGGGCTGCCCAATCCCTCGTCTAAATAACTCTCCCTTAATCAAGCAAAATCGAGCAGCCCTGGTTCTTACTTTTATCAATTCTTTCTTGTCCTCTGGAAGTGCTCTTTTTTCCAGATACATTTTTATGGGGGAACGCTAGTCGTCTCTCTCAATCACCGAGCACACCTGCTCTGCACCAAACTCCGTATCTGCCCTAAGTAAGGTGATTACTATTTCCTGGAAATCCGTATCTGAGCTAGCTACCTTCGCCAGATAGTCAGCTCTTCCATTCTCTTCCCTGGGCATTTGAAGGGCCGCCAGAGCCTTCATATCTTTAGCAAGTTCTCTAAACTTATATAGATACTTATGCATGCTCTTATCCCTTGTCTCAAAATATTCGTTTATTTGCTTGCAGACCAGCTGGGAGTCCACCCTAACACATACCTGCTCTGCCCTTGAGTCTTTCGCCATCTGGATTCCTCTTAGGAGGGCCTCATATTCAGCTGCGTTATTGGACAGTGCATAATTCAAACGTATAACATACTCAGTGGACACACCCGCTGGGTCTATTAAGACTATTCCTGCCCCACAGCCCTGGTTTTTGACAGAGCCATCAGTGTAGATCGTCCATTCTTTCACCTCTTCAGGAGGGCAGGCCATTTCTTGCATAAAGTCCACCAACGCTTGAGCTTTGATTGCCGTCCGGGCCTCAAAATTAATGTCGAACTCGCTATGTTCAATTATCCACTTCACTAGGCGTCCTGAGGCCTCTGGTTTATCCATAATCTCTCTCAAGGGTAGGTTAGTTCTAACAACAATATTATGTGAAAGGAAGTAGGGGCGTAGCTTACGGGCAGTTCCCACTAGAGCAAGCATGGCTCGCTCTAATTCGACATATCTCAGCTCTTCCTTATGTAAGACCTTGCTCCAGTAATAGATTGGCTTCTGTATCTTTCATTCTTCCCTGATCAGGACCGTGCGAACCGCCTGCTTCCCCACGGATAAATACAAAATTTGAGGCTCCCCTTGAACTGGTTTTATAAACAAAGACATGTTGGCTAGATATTCCTTCATCTTCTGAAATGCGTCTTGGAATTTATCATCCCACTGGAACCGTGCCCTTTTGCGCAAAGCCTGAAAAAATGGGAGGCTCTTCTCAGCCGAGCGTGAGACAAACCTGCTCAAGGATGTTATTCGTCCAGCCAGGCATTGCATTTCTTTAATATTTTTCTGAGGCTGTATATCCATAATCGCCTTAACCTTTTCGGGATTATCTTCAATACCCTTCTCAGTCACCATATATCCCAAGAATTTTCCAGCTCTTACCCCGAACATGCACTTTCTGGGGTTAAGTTTCATCCTGTATCTTCTCAGGGTATCAAAGGTCTCCCTCAAGTCATCCACATGTGAGCTCACCTTTGCACTTTTTACCAGCATGTCATCGACATAGACCTCCATATTCCTCCCCAGCTGGTTTTTGAACATCTTATCCACCAATCTCTGGTAAGTGGCTCCCGCATTTTTAAGTCCAAATGGCATGACCACGTAGAAATATGTCCCTTTCGGAGTTATAAAGCTAACCCACTTTTGGTCATCCTTAGCCAAGCGGATATGGTGGTAGCCCTGCGAGGCGCCCATCATACTCAGGAGTTCGCAGCCTGAAGTAGAATCAACCAGCTGGTCTATCCTCGGCAACGGATAATCGTCTTTTGGGCAGGCCTTGTTGAGGTCGCGAAAGTCTATGCACATCCGCCAATCGTCTGTCTTTGGCACCAGAACAGTATTGGAGAGCCATTCCGGGAATTGTATTTCCTTGATGTGTCCAGCTTTCAAAATTTTATCCACCTCGGCTTCTATAATGGCCTCTTTCTTTGGCCCAAAATTACGCTTCTTCTGTTTGACCGATTTTACCCCAGGACTGATGTTAAGGCGGTGTTCAGTCACGTCTGGATCAATCCCCACCGGGTCTTGGGGAGACCAGGCAAACACATCCCTACTATCTCTTAATAATGATACCAGGTCTGTCAGAACTTCTGGATTGAGAGTTGTTCCCACGCGGAGGACCCGGCTTTCATCCCCTGGAATCAGCTCTACCATCATCAATCCTTCCTATCTCTGATTCGCTCTAGGTCTGTCTTCTGTCCGGGCTCTCTTAGCCTGTCTCTCCTCTTCGTTTCGTCTGATGATTTCCACATACGTCTGCCTCGACGCATATTGATCTTCTCTTGCCTCACCTACACCATCTTGAGCAGGAAATTTCAGCTTCATGTGGTAAATTGAGACCACTGACTGAAATTTGCTCAGGGAAGGTCTTTCCAACATCACGTTGTAGGAGCAGGCTGCGTCTACCACCAAGGACCTGACCTTCTTAGTCTGTCTGAACGGCTCATTCTCTAGCGTAACCAAAAGGTTAACTGCTCCAAGGGGTTTAATCGCACCCCCTGCAAATTCGACTAGCGAGGTTGTAACTTCCTCCAGCTCCACATCAAAGTCCATCTTCTTAAAATAGTCGTAGAACATGATATCCGCTGAACTTCTTGTGTCCATAAAAATACGTCGGACGTTGTAATTGGCTATGGTAGTCGTGATCACCAATGCATCCATATGAGGGGCCAGGATCCCGTCCTTATCTTCCGATCCAAAGCAAATGTTTGGACTCGGTGCCACTTGTCCTACCTCCCTTCCTCTCCTCACTAGGTCTCGGGCTGCATAAACATAGTTGTTCTAGGTGCGCTTGGAATGCTCATCCCATTCACCTCCAGTGATCATTTGAATTTTCCCTCGGATGACCTGGGCTTGGTTATTCTGTCACCTTCCACTCCGCCCACTATCATGATCACATTTATTCTGAAATCGATCATAGCTTCCCTGACCAGACTTAACCTCTTCCCTTCCCATTCGAACATATTCTTTAAGGTGCCCTGCCTGCACCATCCGTTCCAGTTTGTCTTTCAAATGAGTGCACTGATCTGCGTTGTGCCCATACTCATTGTGATATCTGCAAAATCGGTCAGACCTTTCCTTTCTCGACTTTTGGGAAGGCCATTTAAGACCTGGATGACTCTCAATTGCTTGTAGGATCTCCCCCTGAGGGGTCGCCAAGGGAGTATACTTATCAAAGCGAGGTCGCCCTCCAGGAAGGTCTGGCTTAGACCTTTTTAGAGGCGCTCACTCATCCCTATCATATCTCTCCCTCTTCCTTTCTCCCTCATCCTTGATTCTCAGGGCTTCCTCGAGATGGATGTATTTTTCGGCCCTTTCCAAAAGGTCTCCAAATCTCAGGGCTGGCTTCATATCAGCGACTGAAAAAAATCCCCTCGTCTGAGGCCCTGTGCCAGTGCGTTCACCAGGAGCTCTTCTGATGCAGAAGGCACCTCCGGCTTTGCAGTCGTAAACCTATTGATATAAGCACGCAAGCTCTCGTTCTCCTTATGTTTTAAGCTGAACAGCCCAAGCGGCATCTTCTGGTACTTCCTGCAGCTAGTAAACTGATGTACGAATGCCGAGCTAAACTCATTGAAATTGCTAATGGAGCACGGCGGCAACTGGCTGAACCATAGCTAGGCTGACTTGGTGAAGGTCATCGGAAAGACCCGGCACATGACCGCATTCGAAAACTTATGCACAGCAGCTGCGATCTCAAATTGGCTCAGATGATCCCAGGGATCAGTAGTCCCAAGGACCTATAGGAAGCCGACATATCATCACGCATGACTTCCTCGGTAAACGGCGTACCTCTCCTCGCCGGAACCACGCCATCACTCGCTATTTTCCTCTTAAATTCTCTTACCTCTTTCTGAAAGCTCTGCATCTGCTCAACCAATCCTAGATTGGCTAGACTGGACGTCTCTCTATTGGAGGTAGAGAAGTTCTCATCCCTGTCCTGAAAGGGAGCCCGATCTGCACGCTGATTGCGCAGCAGCTCCTTTTCCGCCAATGGGACCGTCCGATCTGGACGCACGCCGGATGGTAGCGTTGAAATCTCCACGAATTTTTTCTCCACGGCTGCCTCTATGGCCTTACCGATTAGCTCAGAAGCTGCCTGAGAAGGATGTCATTGAAAAATTCACCAGTGGCAGACGTTGGTCCACCGGACGGGGGTGGCACGGTGTCTGATCCAGCTGCAACTGATGGTCCTGCCTCCTCCGGCCTCGCCGTTGGAGTCTCCGCGGAGCTTGGAATTCCCCACGGCGTGGCGGAGCTGGGGGTTCCACCAAGTTCTCCTACCAAGTTCCGTCGTAAACCATCTGAATCCATTTAAACCCTCACGTCTTAGCTTTAAACTTTTCCCACAGACGGCGCCAATTGTTTCACCCCAAAATATTACCACGTCAAGAATAACGCCTGGAACTTTGAACACCTTACTGACCTGCACACAAACACGCGTTAGAAAGGACCACTGGTGGTTTTCCGGTGGAAACCTCTCCGATGCTTAAGTCAGAAAGCGTATGAGGTTTCTTTTAATCAAGTAAAAAAGGAATGCACAAATAATGACATACCTCTCTCAGCCTAGGGGCTGAGATATTTATAGTTTCTCCTAGTGGGGACCCCAGCCGGGATCCCGGGAGCACATGCCGCGAATAAAGGGCCGTTGTGCAACCAATTATGACAAGTGGTCCCACGTGCCCCACTTGTTTCCTCATTGGGAGTCAGGGAGTCAGGTCTTCCATACTCCAGTTCTTTGTTTTCCCTTTTCTCTATATCACCTCAGTTTTGATGTCAGGCTTAATTCTTATATATAGGAATTTTCCTGTATGGATCAGATCGGGAGAATTCTCGAGCCGTAACCATCCTCTTTAGAAATCAGTTCTCTCCAAGAAGCTTAGCCAGACCTTTCTTAGGACCGAGATGGTCTCATTGTATTTCCTTTTATTCCCGTTATCTCAAATCAGGTCTACCCCAAATCAGGTCTGACCTATTTATTATAATATCAACTATGTAAGCTTTCTGAATATAATATAAAGTATAAACCCAAGCCTTTTGAAAATTTGAAAAAGCCCCCAGGAACCCTTCTAAATAAAACAATTTGTATTCAGTTTTCAAGAATAGAATATACAGGTTGTCTACTTATACATATATGAGTGTAACACACACACACAAAGATCATTTGCATTGAGAAATGAAGTAAATCAATATTTCATATTAGCAGTTTCGAAACTCAAGAAAAAAAGCTAAACTAAATTTGATTTTAATACTATCCATTTTGGTAGGACGACACTTGCTTATTGGGCAAGGGTTTGTAATTCTAATACTAGCAAGATGCTTGTGAAGCTAAGGCGGGCCGATAAAGAGTTTGACATCAATACACGATCTATGTTGGGTTCAAGAGTTCAGAAGTTACAAAGCGCCAAATTCTGCCTTTGCCCAGTTGGATCACGAAACTACAACAACCTCGTAACAATGGCAATATTAAATGGATGTGTGCCTGGTAATACACCTACTCCGGCTTCTTAATATTGTTTTTTTTTAAATTCATTTTTCTACATAGAAATAATAAAAGAGCATTTAATGACACTTTTATAGCTCTTTTATTTGTGCGTTGTTTGGAATTTTCACTTTTGTTCATCACTGTTCTTATGCATGGCAAACTCTTGTTGATGTCCAGCCACACAAATGATGGTGGTCCTTCGATGGACTGGCCAGGTGGTCGTGGAGATACGACCAACAACGAGATACGATCGATCGATAAACTCCTTAGGTTGGAAACACGAAGCGACGAAGTGTCGTGATTTGGCCGAGGGGGAGAGGGGTGCCGTCTTGGCATCTCGGAAACACAAGGGTTGGGCGTCGATCGTTTAATACGCATTTTTTATTTTTTTCGATTTTAAATGAAAAATGGAAAAAAAACTCAAAAAAATAGAAAAATTATTAAAAAATTGAAACGAAGCCCAATAAATTATGACCAGAGCGGGGAGGGATGTGTCTCGGCGTCGTGGAACCACGAGGGTCGGGCGTCGATCGTTTAGTACATGTTTTCTATATTTTTTTTTTTGATTTTAAATGAAAAATGAAAAAAAAACTCGAAAAAATAGAAATATTAGTAAAAAAATAGAAACGAAGCCCAAGAAATTACGCCTGGGGCGGGGAAGGGTGCGTCTCGACACCCCGGAAACAAATCCTATTTTTTTTCCTATTTTTTCTATTTTTTTCATTTTTTTAAAAAAGAAAAATTTAATAAAAACCGAGGGAATGGATTTCCCTCGGTTTAAAACTGAGGGAAATCTATTCCCTCGGAAATTTTAGTTTTAAAAAAATAAAGAAAAATAGAAAAAAAATAGAAAAATCGTAAAAATAAAACCAATCCTATCATTTTAGGCACGTGGGGTGGTTTTGACCCAATTTCGATCGAAAAACATCAACGAGCACGTGCGTATCCACATGTGTCGTGGGATTCGACCAACAATGAGATACAATCGATCGATGAACTCCTTGGGTTGGAAAAGCGAAGAGACGAAGCGTCGTGATTTGGCCAAGGGGGAGAGGGGTGCCGTCTTGGCGTCTCGAAACCACGAGGGTTGGGCGTCGATCGTTTAGTACGCGTTTTCTATTTTTTTCCGATTTTAAATGAAAAATGGAAAAAAACCCGAAAATATAGAAAAATTATTAAAAAATTGAAACGAATCCCAAGAAATTACGACCGGAGCGGGGAGGGGTACGTCTCGGCGTCATGGAACTACGAGGGTCGGGCGTCGATCGTTTAATACATGTTTTCTATTTTTTTTTTATTTTAAATGAAAAATGAAAAAAAAAACTCGAAAAAATAGAAAATTAGTAAAAAAAATAGAAACGAAGCCCAAGAAATTAAGCCTGGGGCGGGGAAGGGTGCGTCTCGGCACCCCGGAAACAAATCCTTTTTTTTTTTCCTATTTTTTTCATTTTTTTAAAAAAGAAAAATTTAATAAAAACCGAGGGAATGGATTTCCCTCGGTTTAAAACTGAAGGAAATCCATTCCCTCGAAAATTTTAATTTTTTAAAAAAATAAAGAAAAATATAAAAAAAATATAAAAACCATAAAAATGAAACAAATCCTATCATCTTAGGCACGTGGAGTGGTTTTGACCCTATTTCGATCAAAAAATATCAACGAGCACGTGCGTATCCACACGTGTCGTGGTATTCGACCAACAACGAGATACAATTGACCGATGAACTCCTACGGTTGGAAACGCGAAGCGACGTGATTTGGCCGATGGGAAAAGGGGCGCCGTCTCGGTGTCGTGGAACCACGAGGGTCGGGCGTTGATTGTTTAGTACGTGTTTTCTATTTTTTTTTCGATTTTAAATGAAAAATGAAAAAAAAACTCGAAAAAATAGAAAAATTATTAAAAAATTGAAACGAAGCCCAAGAAATTACGACCGGGGAGGGGAGGGATGCGTCTCGGCGTCGTGGAACCAGGTACTTTCTCGACCCTCTCTTTTATTTTTCCGATAATGTCGTCGTCCTCTTCTCATTCCGACGCTCCTCCTGCTCCTTCTCCTTCTCCGATGGCGGTAACCTCCTCATCCTCACCGTCTTCTTCTCCGGCGGCCGCGACGGCCGCCTCTCCATCCTCGGGTTCTCTGGAATATCCTCCGCCAGTCCCCGATCATCCTAAAATCACGTCCATCCTCAGTGATAAGTCCATTGAGGAAATTCGTCATAAATATAAATTTGTTGAACAATTCGATCCCTATAACCCTCTGGCGGGTATCCTGGTGTGTCAAGCGCCGGCTGGCTGGTTGATTTTCTACGTCGACTAGTTCCAGGCAGGTTTGCGCCTTCCGGTGAACCCTCTGATGCTGGAAATTTCTGCCATGTACAAAATCTACGTCTTTAAGTTTACCCCTAGTTCCTTTAGAATTATAGTGTGCTATAATCTGGCTATACGGTATGCTGGTATGGACCCCACAGCTCAGACATTCTACAAGCTCTACCAGGCCAAGAGCTCTTACCCTGGCTGCTTCTACCTTAGCGCCAGGCCTGGAGTTCATTTTTTGCATGGACTCTCTTCCTCCAACAAAGCCTGGAGGAAGAAATTCTTTTTTGTCTACTGTGATGAAGACTGGGGTTCCGACCCCAAGCCCATCGAGAAGCTATCAACGTATAACCACCTATCCGCTGCAGATATGCCTCCTCGTTTGCAAAAAATCATTTCCACCCTCAACGAGAACCCTCTCCATGTAACTGAACTCCCCCTTCCCTTTGTTCTGGATATTTTCAACGAGCGGCTAGAAACGGGTCCTCTAACACGGGAGATTGGTAAAAAAAAAAAATTGTCCTGGTCTGTCTTTTTATACTTATTTTTCATAAGTCTCATCATCTTCTCTTTTTCTTTTTCAGCAAGTATGATGCGTCAGATGATCGTCGCTCTCAAGCAAAGGACAGAGGATGCTCTAGATCTAAGTGCTCAGGAAGTGGGTCCCTCTTCCTCTTCCCAAGTCCAGGGCTCCAATCCTCTCCGCGTGTCGGGCTCCAGCCCTTCCCGGTTGCCTCCTCGCCCTACAGAGGCAATGCGCCCCTCTTCTGAATCAGAGGAGGATGTCACTCCCTTGGCTAAGAGGCCCAGAATCGCTCAGGGCAGATGGGCCCCCTCAACTACAGCTCTGGCCAGCCGCAGCACCAACCCTTCCATTAGTACAGTCCTGAATTGTCCAGGGGAGGTGGCTCTTCGGTATATGTGCGGGCAATGCTTATCTGCGGACCAGCAGGTTCTGAAGAAGATGAGCGACCGCGAGCTCTTGGAATCCTGGTGTCAGGATGAGGCTCGGGTAAACTCTTCCTTCCTCTTCTTCTTCTTTTTATATCCTTTGTCTAAGTATTAATCCCTTCTCTCATAATTAGGCTCTTTCCAAGAGGGCTATCTTGGCCACTCGGGCCACAAGATCTATGATACAGTTTGACGTGATTAAAGAAAACAAGGAGCTGCGCGAGAAGGAGCGACGTTTTCACGATCTGGATAAGGCGCGAGGAGCGGATCTAAAAAAATTAAGAAGAGAGATGGCTGAGGTAAAGAAGGCCCAGTACAAGATGGTGGAGATGGCTCGTTCTGAGGCGAGGGACGAGGCTCTGGCGGAAGCAAGGAGCCTGGCTGTTAAAACCTTGGCTAAAGTCAGAGTAGGGTGGAAGACCGAGTTTTTAAACTCTGAAGAGGGTTTAAGATTGGTCCAGCTCGCCAGGGAGGAGACCCGGAAAGCTTTCCTGGGGTCCAAGGAGCTTTATTTCCTGCTTGTTCCAGAGGCCATGGGTTACTATCACTTTTCCGTGGACGAGCAATCCAAGTGGGCCTCAGAGAACCCCGGGGCTCCTTTTGATCGAAATCTGCCCTTAGAGACTCCCCCCGAGCCTACTTCTTTCACCTTTGCTCAGGAGCAAAACCGCCTACATATCCTCGGTCCAGCCGAGTTTGCTGAGCACGTTCTCGCCCTTTTCCACTCTCATGCGCCAGGGCAGCCTCAACCCAGATCAGGCTCTAACCTTGGCCCTTCCTGCATCTTCTCCTTCCCCAACCTTCGCAGGTCTGGGTGAGATGCCAGGTGAGGCTTCACCAGGTGCCTCAGCTGAGGATGCGTTGGAGCAGTTGGTCGAGGAGCTGGATGCGAAAAGCTAGGTTTAGGGTAGCTCCTTTTGTTTTCTTTAGTCAGACCTGTTGTTTGCCTGTGTGGCTGGTCTGTTTTTTATGTATCACTGAACTTGTACTGAATGATTTTCCATTTATAATAATAACACAATTTTTGTCTCGTAGTAACTCTTAGGATTCTAGGGTTTCCTGATTTTATGGAAACCCTAGTACTTTTTATTCCTTGGCACATGCTTTCATTTCCTTTATATATGTGCGTGTATGATTCGTTATTTTTCAATTTTTTCAATGGCTTCTCCTTCATTACTCGAAGAACTTGACTCTGTGAAATGAAAGAACCTCTCTCTGTTCGTCGAAAATTTCAAGCTTTCAGATAAACTGTCTATTATCTGGGAGAAAATCAGCTACATGTACCGGCTCTTAAAGAGGAAGAGACAGAAGAAGCGCCACTATAAGTGAGAGTGGGCCGAGCTGGACCAGCTGAATCGTTAGCTGCAAGAAGAGAAGGCCGACTTGTCGGAGTCGGTGAATCGAATGACCATCGCTGTCGGCGAAGCCCATGCCATCTTTGAGCGAGCCGATAAGTATCAGCAGCGCTATCATGAAACTGAGCGTGAGTTATGGCGTGTCCGCTGTCTTTTGGCCTCTGATCAGAGGGCTTCTACTTCTCATGGATAAATGCTTCTAGTTTTTTTGAATTTTGTTTTTTCATTTCTTGCAGTTGTAATCAATTTTTCCAGTCTTCGTATAAGGCGTGTGCAATTTCCTTTGTATACAAGAATTTTATGATAAATGCAAGAGTATTTTCTTCGAGTCTTAGCCAATCTTTAGCTAATTCTTGTTGTATTTGTTAAATCAAATCAAGCGAGTTAGGGCTTTTAAAATTTTCCAATCATGTCTTTTGAACTTACCATCAGGTCTGGAGCATTCTGGCATCCGCCTCTGGCCAGATCTTGCTTAAAACAGACACTCCAGTCAAGCGTTTTTATGGGCATCCGCCCTTGGTCACTCTTAGCTTAGGTTGAAAATCAGGTCAGGCGCTTTCGCGGGCATCCGCCCTTAGCGAATCCTAGCTTTATCTGACAATCAGGTCAGGAATTTTCATGGGCATCCGCCCTTAGCCAATCCTGGCTTCATCTGACCATCAGGTCAGGAATTTTCATGGGCATCCGCCCTTAGCCAATCCTGGTTTCATCTGACAATCAGGTCAGGAATTTTCATGGGCATCCGCCCTGAGCCAATTCTGGCTTCATCTGACAATCAGGTTAGGAATTTTCATGGGCGGCCGCCCTTAACCAATCCTAGCTTCATCTGACAATCAGGTCAGAAATTTTCATGGGCATCCGCCTCTGGCCAATCCTGGCTTTAGAGAAATCCATTCATTTGCAAAAGAAGGACAAACCTGCATTATCATTACATAAACAAACTTTGTAAGAATCATTTTACACATAAAATTTACGCAAATTCGAGATATTTCATGCTCGGGGTATCTCGGCCCCATCTAATTCTCCAACTTGTAAGCGCCGCCTGCCAAGACCTGCGTGACCCGAAATGGCCCTTGCCATGTAGCATCCAGCTTTCCCTTGGCCTTTCTCAGGTCGGCCCTTCGTCAGACCATGTCTCCCACTTGGAAATACCTCTTCCGGACTATCTTGTTATAAGCTGCCCGTCGTCCTCGCACATGATCCATCCTAATCGCTGCCTGCTCTCTCTTCTCTTCGATTAGATCTAGCACGTCTTGCACCAATGCGTTATTGTGATTTTCATCGAAGTTTTGTACTCGGTGGGTTTCAAGGCTGATCTCCGCAGGGATGATGGCATCCATGCCATAAACCAAGGTGAAGGGGGTTTCACCCGTGCTTTCCTTAGGATTACTGTGGTAGGCCCAAAGTATTGCACTTAGCTCTTCCACCCATTTACCCCCTGATCTCTCTAAGCGTGACTTGAGTCCCTGTACAAGGATGCATTTGGTCACCTCGACTTGTCCATTTGCTAGCGGGTGGTAAACAGATGTGAAGTGTTGCTGGATTTTCATTTTGGCGCACCAAGCCCTAATTTTGGCTCCCATGAACTGGGTACCATTATCTAAGATCATTACCCTTGGAACGCTAAACCGACATATAGTATTTTTCCAGATAAACCCCATTACCGCCTCTTTCGTGATTTTTGGCAGAGCCTCGGCCTCAACCCACTTGCTAAAGTAGTCAATGGCCACGACCAAAAATCTCTTCTGGGCTGGAGCCATTGGGAATGGACTGACCAGGTCTATCCCCCACTTTGCGAAGGGGCAGGGAGAGCTCATTGTCACGAGCTCTTCCGCTGGTTGGTGAGTTAGGAGAGACATTTTCTAATATTTTTCACATTTTTGACGAAGTCCTCAGCCTCTTTCCTTAGCGATTGCCAAAAATAACCAGCTCGCACTATTTTACTGGCCCTTGCTCCCATGTAATTGCCACAACAACCCTCATGGATTTCTTTGATGATATGGGTGCCCTCCTTTAAGCTCAGACATCGTAATAAAGGTCATCCAAATCCTCGTCGAAGAAATAACATTCCCTTGACCAAGTAGAATCGAGCAGACCTGGTTCGTAACTTTACTCCTTCCTTCTTGTCAAATACTATTCCATTAAAAATGTTAAATCTTGTCCCAATAGTTTCATCTTATTTTATTTTATTTTGTATCTTCTACTATTTGTAAATCATGATTCTGGTCATTTGATGGCTGTATAATGGTCACGGTAAATTTTTTTTTTGGTGTAAATTATAATCAGATAGCAATTTGGTCACTATTGGGCGTTAGTTTTTTTTTTTTCCGACAATTGGGCATTTGCTAACCTGTTTATAATATCCTTCTAGTTCAACTTGATGCTTCAATCTTATTGGCATTAAAATTTGTGTTTCTGTACTACTCAATATTGATTTATCTTTTTTTCCCAATACACTGTAGCAATTGATATATGGAGTATCGGTTGCATTTTTGTCGAGTTTTTGACGGGAAAACCACTTTTTCCTGGAAGAAACATTGTCCACCAGCTCGATTTGATAACCGATCTTCTTGGAACTCCTTCAATGGATAAAATTTCTCGAGTATGCATTTTTTTCACCAATCGGGTTTTTATTGCACCTTTTAAGTTTGTTATCTCGCATAAAGACACCAACCTGCTTTTGATGTATTTTTTTTTTTGTATTCTTTTATTTATCTCGCATAAAAACACCAATTGATAAACACACTATGTATACCTTTTTTGCTTAATTGCATGCAGGTGCACAACCACGAGTCGGACATAGATGCTTTGTGTTTGGGACCCAGCTTTGCCACAATTGCAGTAAGTCCATCCTGTTGCTGTTTTATTTTCTTTACATACAATTTTATGCAATCATGTATTTCCATTTATATTCTTCACGTTTTCAGGAGGATTTTTTTATTGTACTGAAGAATATGCTTCCGAGTCAACCCGAAGTTTCAGAGATCCTATGTGTCAAGGATGCTAGGGTTCCTCTAATGCGACTCAGATTTGACGGGATCTCGATCGATCTTACATATGCCAAGCTTAATATAATTGATGTTCCTGAGGTGGGGCTCTTTCTAAAAAATTTATTGAAACAATTTTATTTTGGGATAATTACAAAAAGTGTCGTTGAGGTTTAGCCTAATTACAAAAAATCCAGTGATTACCTTGTGTATGTTATTTTGAAAGATAGCAGGATTTTATTGTAATTATACTAAATATCAGGGGTATCTTTTGTAAATAACCCGATTTCATGTAACGAATAAACTCTTTAAGACATTTCTAACACATTATTGTAATTTTTATAGTAATTCTAATTCTGTGATTATGTAGAATGTGGATTTAGGCAACCCATTCTTTTCATCAAATACCGATGAGATCAGTTTGAGAAGTTTGTCAGGTGTTTGTGCCAATAAGCGCATTCTTGAACTTGTGCCAAACCTAGAGGTAAATAATTGAATGTTTATTTTGATATGCTCATCTATATTATATCTGATTGTTTCATTGATTTATTTTCCATTTTGACTCGATCCTATAAAGGTATACCAGTCACTCTTGTGTTGTGTCAAATTTTGGGCAAAACGACGAGGCATCTATGGAAATGTAAAAATATCTCATTTTTTTCTCCATTTTTCCAATTGTAATACGTTGACTAATAGTTTGATTTATTTAATATGACATTATCTTACAGGTACTAGGATTCTTTGGAGGGGTACATTAGCAGTCCTTGTAGCATTTGTGTGTCGAAAGCAACCTAGTGCCAGCTTGAGTGTGTTGGTTTCGAGCATCCTACAGAAATTTGCTTTCTGGCTCTGGCCCACGCCTGTGATTTTGGAAGATGATGTAATGCCGTTGCAAACTGACAACATTTCTCTCGAAAAGATTTTAATGCCGATCCAATTGCCGTATAGCACGTTCAACAGAATCAGAAAAGAGTTTCCACGTGAATGTGATTTGACAAAGGTTTTTTTTGTAAATAAAAATTAATTTTTTAACTGTTTACTATTTTTTATTCCATCTTTTTCTCTAATATGTTGTGGGATTTCATTTTTATTTTGTTATTTGATTTTGTACCTTTTGCTTTGGATCTGGGGAATTTTTATTGGCCTTTGTTTTCTCGGGAGCAGAGTGAGTTAGTGAGTGGGTGTTTTCAGTTTTCTACACGCATTTCCATTTGTCTGTGTTTGCTACTTATAAATATACTGTACATATTTATTTATTTTTTATTTTTATTCAGATCTGACAGATATTATTTTCTCTCAGCAGAGGAAAAGAAATTCGAAAACTCGAAAACGATGTCGTCCGAGAAACAAGCGGAGGAAGCTATTGTGAATGAAACCGAGCATGACGGCGGAAGAGACGGCGGAACCGAGCATGACGGCGGAAGAGACGACGGAGGCGACGCGTATAATAGAACAATAGGCATAAGGTGTTGTATAAAAACCGATGTGTATATACACAATATGCATCGAGATGACTCTAGACAATGATTTCTTAGTCACAACTGATGCGTATATACTATATACACAATATGCATCGCCGTGTAAAACGACTATATACAACGGTTCTTATTCACAATGAATGGATTTTTTTAATTACTATTTTTTAAGCTCAATCAATAACATTTTATAATACTATGCAAAAACCAAGTCAACATCTTGTAAAAAACCTACTATCCCAATTTAATATTGAAGAGCCTCTACGACACTCCAAGTAATTCGATCAATTTTTGCACCAATATTATAATATTTAATGAGTTAACCAACCCAAATATTGAAAGAAAAACTAAATGAGAATCGATACATATATAAGAGTTACATGGAATTTTGAATAAAGTATTTCACCGATAGCTCGCACATGCCATTTGTTTGTTGATGATCATACGGATCAGCTTCAAATGAGTCCTTAAAACATTTCAAAAAATGTAGTATAAGTTTATGAAGCAAATTAAAACTTTTTAAAGACCACAATATCCTGCATCCAAACTGCAGTTATTCTTAGACAATTACAATACACAACCAACAAACCCATGAAAAAAAACTCTGCAAATACTAGAAGTTTCGAAACACCAATTCAAATTGGTAAATTAAGAGTCGCCCCCAACAACAAATAACGACACTTTAATCTCCCAATCGAGAAAGGAAAAAAAAGGTCCACCAATGCTAGTTCAAAACACTAAACCTAGAAAATAACTTGCCCAGGCACAATTAACCTCGGCAAAATCAAAATCCAATCCACCAATCAGAGCAGATCAGCAATGTTAGCCAGAAGCTCCTCAATCATCATGTTATAAAACTTCTAAATGTCGAAAATCATGCGATCATCATCCTTGGTCACAAAGTTAATCGCCACACCCTTTCTCCCAAACCGCCCACTTCGTCTCATACGATGTAGATAATTCTCGGGCTGAGTCGGCAGATCGTAGTTGTTGACAAGCGAGATCTGCTGGACATCGATACCGCGGGCCAAGAGATCAGTGGTGATGAGGACACGGGACGGACCAGACCTGAACTCGCGCATGATAATATCTCTCATGTTTTGGTCCATGTCACCGTGGGTGGCCGAGATGGTGTGGTCACGGCAGCGAATTTTGTCGGTCAGCCAGTCAACCTTGTGCTTGGTGTTGACGAAGATGACGCTCTGAGTGATGGCTAAGATCTCGTAGAGATCGCAGAGGGTTTCGAGATTCCGCTCCTCCTTGTCGACATTGACGTAAAACTGTTTGATACCTTCCAGGGTTAGCTCATCACGTTTCACGAGGATACGGACGGGCTTGTTCATGAATTTCCTAGTGATTTCGAGTGCCTCCGGAGGCAAAGTAGCGGAAAACAAGCCAACTTGAATCTTAGGAGGGAGCAACTGGAAAATATCATATATCTGATCCTTGAAACCTCTGGAGAGCATTTCATCAGCTTCATCCAAAACAAACATTTTGATGTAATCGAGACACAGAGACTGCCTCCTCGGCATGTCAAACACACGTCCTGGCATACTGACCATGACGTGGACCCCACTGGAAAGAATGTGCTGATCCTCACGTATGCTGGTCCCACCGATGCAGGCATGCACCTTGACACCAAGATAATCGCCGAGCGCTCGCATAACCTTCTCGATTTGCTGAGCAAGCTCGCGAGTAGGTGCGAGAAACAGTGCCTAGCACTCAACTACATTGTAGTCGAGCTGCTGCAGAATCCAGGAGCAGAAGGTTGCGGTTTTCCCAGTCCCGGATTGAGCCTGTTGAATGACGTCCATGCCCTTGCAGAAGGGAACAATCCCTCTTTATTGAATTGCAGAGCTTCTCAAACCCATAAGCGTAAATGTGCCTTAGAAGGTTTTTTTGCAAGCCCATAGCATCGAAACTGTCATAGACCTCATCATAGTTAGTGAAAAATTCCTCTGTATCTGTTCCAAGTAGCTCGACCATTTTGGCATCGAATGAAAGAGCATCAAACTGAGAACCTTCGGGTGCTGCTCCTGCCATGACTGATGAAAACATAGGATTTGGTGAAGATAAACTAACTGAGAAAGCGATTCAAAGATTGAAATTTGTGGCGATTATTTTTTCAAAACTCCTCGAATCTACACCGTGGAGTTCAGGAGAAAGACCGTTTCGCCTAAATTGAAGATAAGAAAATAATAATTCTCATACCAATGATGATAAGAAAATAATAATTCTCAGATAACACTAAATGTATACATTTGAAATTAACTGAAGATCAAAGTAAACACTTACGAGGTTCAAATCGGATAACTTTTCCGCAGTGGGAGGTGCATTGTCCTTGCAGGTAACAAACACTTCATCTCGTGCCCATATCTACCACTCTGACATTGAGAAACGAGCTCAATGTCATTCCCAACCAAAACCAACTAATCCTTAACCTTCTCAGACCGCACAATCGAGACCCCTTCGAACATATCGACCTTCCTAACCTTCTTTTCGCCAAGGAAATTACGGATCTCAATAGCAGTGCCGTTATTCGTAATGGAGGTGAATCGAACTTTCTACACCTACTTTTTATTTAAAAATAAAAAGCTCGTCCGCAAGAGAACGGAGTAGTTGTAGGCGGTAAGTTGGACTCGAGTCGAATCACAAGGAAGACTAATCGGAAGTTATTCTGGTGTTTGGTTCTACGAACATAAAAACGAATGAAAAGACTAAACTAAACACGCAATCAAATATGGTTTGGGGGTTTCTAACTTCTACGAGCAATAAAATCGAAAGCTTTGAAACAGCTAAGAAAGCGAGTGTTCTAGTGCGCCAGAATCATCTCCACGATCAGGGTTGTCAATCCCGATGGCTCTAAATGGCCCTAGGCACTAGAACGATAAATTCTGGCCTACAAGCATTAACATATTCAAAATCATAATATCAACGCAAGCATGAACATAATCGATATTAAAAATAAGAAATAAGCATCGACGGAAATTAAAGAAACGATTACTCTACCAAGCATGTAATTTAAAAACGACAACTAATCTAACGAGAAATAACAACTAAACTACTAAAGAAAATGAACATAAATTAAAAACGAGAAGAACGGAACAACATCAACATTCAAAGATAGCCAAAACTAAACTATAAAAAAAATTAAACAAAGTGCATAAAAACCTATTATCTAGAAAAGCAGTAGTAATGGAACAAGTCTTCAGCAACGAGGAACGACTTGAATAACGAACGGAAGAGAAATGACGAAACGATGAACTATAAAAATCGAATTATGCATGTGATCGAAAGGGGGCAAGAACCGAGGGATCTCTGCAATTTCCGAACCTTCCCCCCAAGTTCTAGCACCCTAATTATGAAGAAAAAGACGCATTTATATAGATTTCTCAGAAAATAACCGCTCAAATTTCAAGAGCATAGACCAATTCAAACCATACGTCGGCATCGACGCGTGCCAGTTCTCGGCGTCGACGCGGGTGCTCGGCTTGCGTCGGTGGTCTGTGCATCGACCGACTCACAACGTGTCGACGCTCACAGAGAGTTGCTAGGCATGTGCGTCAACCCAGCGTCGGACTACGCAAGCAGCTCTAGGCATCGACGCGGACAGCTCAAGGGCGTCGGCGTCGACCGACGCTTCCCGATAATCCTAGCACATTGTCGTGTCCAATCTTCGCCGTTTCGAAGTTGAAAAAGAAAATTAAGAAAAATTAGATTATTATTTATAAAATAAGTTAGAAAAATATTAAACATGATATGTAACAAAAAAATATAAAAAGGAAGGAAAACGAGAAGAAGATAAACCTAAAACACGTAAAAGCAAACAAAACACAATGCAAAAACACACAAAAATCACATACAAAAATGTACAAATCAACTCCCCCACACTTAGATTTTTGCTTGTCCTCAAGCAAAATCAGAACTAAACGTAGACAAAGAAAAGCTAATTACCCGATGACCTATTCGCTAATGCATCCAAATGATTCAAGAAAATAATGCATTAAATCGACTGAAAACTCAACTAAAAGGAAGACACGATTACGTTGAAATAAGAGATTTAGAATAGCTTCTGAACACCTAAAAGTAATGAGTTGACCTCCATGTACGTCACCCATCCATGCCTCGGCCAGAGTCTATCCCTGCTTAAATCGCTAAATCGTCACCCGACTAGCCCAGTTATCTATACACCTCTTTAACAAAACAATCTAAGAAATAAAAAACAAAAATACAACTTGACTTGTAAAAGGTTTTCTATTCTTGTACTTTATTTTTCTTTTTTTTTCCATTTTTTTAAGTATATATGAGTACCCATATAAATGAAGTACTAAACGAGCATAATTTACATCAATCAACAGCGAGAGTTCATTAACTCCAATCTTATGTTGCTGAATGCAACTAATGACATTTTTCAACTTCGCATATGGAGTTTTAACGTCTCCAAAATAAAAATAAAAATTACATAAAGTCCTATAGAGGTTAACTGAAAACGGGGCTAGTAGAGAGTATTCGACTCGTTAGAACGAAACAAGAATAGAACAAGGGACAAAACACTTCATAGATTCTTTACACTTCATTCCCCACAACCACACTATTGTTCGAACGAAAGTCTAAATATCCTAACCAAAGCATCTAACCACGTCACATCATCAAGGTTTCAATCAATATCAATACACACAACTCAAATCAACCTCAAGCAAGCATACAAAAATTTACTAACCAAACCAAGGACAACCCCCTCCCACACACACACACACTTAAACCAACCATACAATGTCCATATTGTATAATACTAAAAATTAAGCTAAGTATGGTAAAAGGTAAGAGAAAGAGAGAGACGTCCCTAAAATCGCGCTTTTGGTGATGAGTCGAGCGTCCAAAAATGTCCAACGGGCATCAACACCGAAGGGGACCTGAAACAAAAAGAAATAAAAAACACACAAAAACAGACAGAGTTAAAAGGCTTGGGTTACCTCCCAAGAAGCGCTTTTTTTAACATCAATAGCTTGACGACGTCTACTTTTGATGTCATCCCGGGTCTAAAAATAGATGACGATCGTGCCACGCCTTGGTATCCAAGAGGAAGAATTGGTGATGATAATCACCAAGGCGGGAACAAAAAGCATGTCCCGAGATGTAGAACACTCCAACTAGCTTCGGAGATCGGAACCGTGAGTAATCGATCACCTCGAATATATCAAAGGATAATTGTAGCATGGGGTGATCGGGCACCTTCTCGACTATCTCGTCTATCTCCTCAAAATGAAGTTTCAACAAAGCTTCGGGTGGTTCAAAATGTGACTCAATAATCTCACTCTCCTCCAAAACTGGCACAACTTCATCATCAAACCGCACGGAAGCGGTAATGCCTTCCTCCGACTCTTTCTTCTCACCCGTCAACTCCACCTCCTTGCACACATCTTTCAAAAGATCATCAGAGATTGAGCTGTCCTCAACCAAGATGGAATCTTCCACATCAATGATGGGCATCTCCTCATGAGAAGGTTGGTCAAGACCGCACGCCTATTTGACAAGTCGCTCTAATTGAATCTCAAAGTGATACATGTGTTCATCCATCCGTTGATCCCAATCCAAAATCTTGGTAATAAAAGAATCCAATTCCGATAAAAGGGACATGGAAAATTCTTGAGAAACTGTGGCGTAAAGATCACTGCTCGAAGTATATGCATCAGAGATGGGTGGATTATAAACGTCGTAGCTCGAAGAATAGAAATATTGATATGGTGGAGCATACGAGTCCGCGCTCGGATAAGGCGGGGCAAACTGAGCATAAGAACCTTCATGACCCGGATCATAATACCCACAAGATGGTGCGTAAATATCCATGCTCGTATTACAGCAATATGAAGGACATGGGCTGAAATTATCAAAAGGGTGGGCCCATTCTTGACCGCTCGGAGCATACGAGTCATAATATGATGGAGGGACTTCACAATCGAAAGTTGGAGCGTAAGGGTCATCATTTGGCAAACTAGCTCGATAGTTTGCCATCTTTAATCAAAATAATCTCGAGTCTTCAAAAATGTAGCTACAAAGCACAACACTCAAAAACCGAGATTAAATGCACCAAAAAGTACAAAAAAAATCACAAATGAACACTAACACAAACAAACAAATAACAGCACGAACAAAAATCACTAAAAGCAAACAACAAAAATCGCGACCTTTAGCCTTCTCCGGCAACGGCGCTAAATTTAGAATTGAACTTTTTACACCTACATTTTATTTAAAAATAAAAAGCTCATCCGCAAGAGAACGGAGTAGCTGTAGGCGGTAAGTTGGACTCGAGTCGAATCACAAGGAAGACTAATCGGAAGTTATTCCGGTGTTTGGTTCTACGAACATAAAAATGAATGAAAAGACTAAACTAAACACGCAATCAAATATGGTTTAGGGGTTTCTAACATCTACGAGCAATAAAATCGAAAGCTTTGAAACGATTAAGAGAGCGAGGGTTCTAGTTCGCCAGAATCATCTCCACAATCAGGGTTGTCAATCTCGATGGCTCTAAATGGCCCTAGGCACTAGAACGATAAATTTTAGCCTACAATCATTAGCATATTCAAAAGCATAATATCAACGCAATCATGAACATAATCGATATTAAAAACGAGAAATAAGCATCGACGGAAATTAAAGAAACGATTACTCTACCAATCATGTAATTTAAAAATGAAAACTAATCTAACAAGAAATAACAGCTAAACTACTAAAGCAAATGAACATAAATTAAAAACGAGAAGAACGGAACAACATCAACATTCAAAGATAGCCAAAACTAAACTATAAAACAATTAAACAAAGTGCAGAAAAACCTATTGTTTCACCCAAGAATTTGACCATGCCTGAGACTACGCCTTAATCCGACCTGCACTTACAAACACATCACAAAAGGACCACCGGAGGTTTTCCGGTGTAATACTCTCCGATGCCTAAGTCAGATAAGCGTATTGGAGGTTCAATAGGTAGTGAAAGGGAAGAAAAATAATGTCATACCTCTCTCAGCCTTGGGGTTGAGGTATTTATAGCTTTCCCTAGCGGGGACCCCTTCCAGGATCTCGAAAACAAAGGCCGCGAATCTCGGGCCGTTGCGCAACCAATTGTGAAAAGTGGTCGCACTTGTCCCCTTCAGGGAGACTAGAGTGCCTGATCTGCCCTCTTACGATTCTCATAAGGAATATATTCCAGACCAGGCTTTATCCTTGGCTGGGATAATTCCCTCCTTGTCTCAATAGATTTCTCTAGCTTTCTCTGGGAGAGTCAGCTCAGGTCAGCCCCAGGGCAGGATGGGTCAGGTCTCCTAGTTCTTTTTCCAGCGATCACGGGTCAGGTCTACCCCAATATAGGTCTACTCATTCAGGTCATATCAACTCCTCCCCCCCCAAGATAGTTGGGGTAGATCTGATAGCTTTAGGGTTTCTTTAAAGTCGCACGCGTCCTACCAATTTTCCGAATCTATTCAGATCCCGAGAAATCTGCCTTTTGACCAGGGTTAATCATTAGCATTATTGGTGTCGGTCCATATCCTGAGATAGTTACCATACTTGCACGTCTTTTCAAGTACTGTACTACCGATAGGTCAGTGGCATTTATCCTTCCCAGCAATGGTTGGGGTTCTAGCTCTTCACTTAGGATACTATTCATCTGACAGGCATTAAATGTGGGGATCCCATCAAATCCCGCCTTTCTCGATTTCCATTTTTTTGAAATTATTCTATTCTCTTTTATTCCCGCTATTCTCTTTTATTCCCGCTATTCTCTTTCTCTTCTTCACTTTTCACTTTCTCAAAACACTCCCGTGTCTTGTTTCTCTCTAGCGATTCAGTAACTTCAAGCTTCCAGTTTTTCCGACCACCTTCATCTACCAGGTACTTTCTCCATCTCATACTACTTTTCCGATAATGTCAACGTCATCTTCTTCCTCCGATGATCTTCCCGTCAATTCTTCTCTTCCGGCAGCGGCGTCAGCCCCTTCATCTTCATCGTCTTCCCATTCGGTGGCGGCAGCGACGGCGTCTACCCCTTCCTCATAGTCATCGCTGGAATATCCGCCGCCTATCCTTGATTATCCAAGAATCACCTCCATCCTCAGCAATAAATTCGTCGAGGACTTTCACAATAAATATAAAATCCCCGATGAGTTTGATTTTCTCAACCCTTCGGAAGGCATTCTGGCGTGCCAAGCGCCGGCTGGCCGCCTAACTTTCTACGCCAATCAATTTCAGGAAGGTTTACGTTTAACCGTAAACCCCCTAATGCTGGAGATTGCCAGTTTGTATAAAATTACAGTTTTTCAATTCACTCCCAACTCTTTTAGTATTATCGTGGGGTATAACCTTGCAATGCGATATGCTGATCTGGACCCTATGGCTCATACTTTTTACCAGCTCTACCAAACCAAGAGCTCCCATCCTGGTTGCTTTTATCTAAGTGCCAAACCTGGGGTCCAATTCTTGAATGGGCTCCCTTCCTCAAACAAGGCTTGGAGGAAGAAATTCATGTTCGTGTACTGTGATGGGGACTGGGGCTTTGACCCTCAGCCCATTGAGAAACTACCCCCTCAAGCACCTCTGACTGTGGGAGACAGGTCTCCCCGGTTGCTAAAAATAATTCCTACCCTCAACAAAAACGCACTTCACATCTCTCAACTCATCTTACCTTCTGTTTTAGATTTTTTCAATGAGCGAGAAGAGACAGGCCCTCTCGTGAAATTGGTAAAATCTCTTTTTTCCCCAACCATCTTTTTCCTTTTTTCGAAAATTTCTAATTCTCTCTTCTTTTCTCTTTTTCATCAAGTATGATGCAGAGAATGATTGCAACTCGCCAGCAAGGAGCAGAGGCGGCTCCAAAGTAAAGGCCTCAAGAAAAAGGTCCTTCCTCCTCTAATAGGCTGGGCTCCAGCTCTCCCTGGGCGCTTCCGTGCCCTGAAGCAGGACTAACCATCCGCTCCAACTCCGGAGAGGACAGTGATGTCCCACTGGCAAAAAGGCCAACGGATACTCGTGGCATGACCACTATCACTCCATAAGTGTCATCTAACCCCAACTCCAACCTTTTTATTAACACTTCAGTCTTGAAGTGTACTAGAGAGATAGCCCTTCAGTTTATGCGAGGACAGTGCCCTACTTCCGATCGACGTGCCTTGGAGAAGATATCTGATCGTGAGTTGCTGGAGTCCTAGTGCCAAGATGAGGCTCGGGTTGGTTCCCTTTCCTTAGTCTTTCATCTCCTTCTCTAACTTATTTACATTCTAAACCTTTTTGCTTTTAGGCAGCTGCCAATAAGGCTATTTTGTGTGCGCGAGCTACTAGTTCTATGATGAAGTTTGACTTGATTAAGGAGAATAAAGCACTACAGGAGAAGGAGCACTGCTTTTGAGCTCTGTCCAAGGAGCGTGGGGCCGAGTTGAAAAAGCTTAAGGAGGAGATGGCAGAGATTAAAAAGGCTGAGGCGAAGGTGATCGAGATGGCTCGTAGTGAGGCGTGAGATGAGGTTCTGGCAGAGGCTAGGAGCTTAGCGGATGGCATCTTGGCTAAAGCTCGAGAGGGCTGGGAGACACAATTCCTGAACTCTGAAAAGGGTTTGAAATTGATCCAACACACCAAGGAGAGAACCCGATAGGCCTTCTTGGGATCCGAGGAGCTCTACAAATTGCTTGTCCCGGAGGCCCTGTGATACTATCTCTTTGGCCTGGATGCACAAGCCAAATGGGTTTCGGATCAGCCTGGTCTTCCATTCGACAGAAGCCTGCCTCTAAAGACACCTCCAGAGCCGACCCCTTTTACCTACGCCCCTGAACAAGGTCATCTTCATAAGCTTGGGGCGGCTGAGTTTTCTGAGCATGTTCTAGCCACGCTTTGAACTCCTGAGCCAGAGAAGCCTCATCCAGATCAGTCCTTTACCTTAGCTCTTCCTGCATCCACTTCCTCCCCCACCTTCGCCGGTCTGGGGTGAGCTGCCTGGCGGGGCCTCCCCAGGAGACCTAGCTGCGGAAGAAGCTGTGGATCAGCTGGCGGATGAGTTGGACGCGGAGGCTGTAGTGTAGGTTGGCTGTTTGTTGTTTGCCTGTGTGGCTGATATGTTTTTCTATGCGCCTTTTGTATGCTGAACAATTTTTTGTCGTGTAACAACTTTTCATATTCTAGGGTTTCCTGGTTTTCTGGAAACCCTAGTACTTTTATTCTCTATGGCGCGTGCTTTTTTTTCTTTATATATGCGCCTTTACAATTTGTTGTCTTTCAATTTCATTATGTCTTCTCCTTTCCTGCTTGAAGAGCTTGATATTGTGAAGCGAAAAAACCTTTTCTGTTTGCCGAAAATTTCAAACTCACAGACAAACTATCCGTCCTCTGAAAAAAGATCTCCTACATGTGCCGGCTTCTGGAGAGAAAAAGGTAGAAATAGCATCACTACAAGCGAGAATGGGCCGAGCTTCGCCAGCTGAATCGTCAACTGCAGAAGGAAAAGGCAGATTTGATGGAGTCAGTAATCCGGCTAACCGTTGCCGCCATCAAGGCTCATGCTATCTCCGAGTGAGCTGAAAAGTATCGCCAACACTACCATGAGACTGAACGTGAGCTATGGCGTGTTCGCCGAGTTCTAGCTTCTGACCAGAGGGCTTCTGCTTCTCACTGACGAACGTTTTCTGGGCTTTTTCTGTTATTTTCGGCATTTGTAATCAAATTCGCCAATTTTCTATTATAAGAAGGCGCATGTATTTGATGTATTCCCAGAAATTTGTGATGGAACAAGAATCTTGTACTTATGAAATATTTTTGTCGATCTTTAGCTAACTCTTGATGTATTCTATTTTTCAATCGAACCAAGTGAATTGGGCTTCTGCTAACTCTTGCTTGAATTACTGACAATCAAGTTAGGAATTTCATGGGCATCTGCCCTTAGTCAAACCTGGCGTAAACTGACAATCAGGTTAGGAAAACGGGGCATCCGCCCTTAGCCAATCCTGGCTTAAACTGACAATAAGGTCAGGAAAGTCGGGGCATCCGCCCTTAGCCAATTCTAGCTTAAACTGAAAATTAGGTCAGGAAAGTCGGGGCATCCGCCCTTAGCCAATCCTCGCTTAAACTGACAATCAGGTCAGGAAAGTCGGGGAATCCGCCCTTAGCCAATTCTGGCTTAAACTGACAATCAGGTCGGGAAAGTCGGGGCATCCACCCTTAGCTATTCCTGGCTTAAACTAACAATTAGGTCAGGAAAGTTGGGGCATCTTCCATTAGCCAATCCTGACTTAAACTGACAATCAGGTCAGGAAAGTTGGGGCATCCGCCCTTAGCCAATTCTGGCTTAAACTGACGATCAGGTCAGGAAAGTTGGGGCATCCGCCCTTAGCCAATCCTGGCTTAAACAGACAATCAGGTCAGGAAAGTCGGGGCATCCGCCCTTAGCCAATTCTGGCTTAAACTGGCAATCAGGTTAGGAAAGTCGGGGCATCCGCCCTTAGCCAATCTGGCTTAAACTTGTATAAAGAAAATAGTCATACGAAATAAAATTTTTATAAATATTTGGCTATTTTTTTTATATATATACATAATATTTTCGTAAGTTAGCTATGTTCCAAGCTCGTGGTAGCTCGACTCCATCTAACTGCTCTAGCTCATACGCGCCACCATGTAGGATTTTCGTAATCTTGAAAGGCCCTTGCCAGGTAGCATCCAATTTTCCCTTTGGCTTTCCTAAATCGTTCCGGTGAAGGACCAGGACTCCCACTTGGACATGTCTCTTGATTACAGACCTATCATAGGCTACTTTGACTCTCCCCTTGATGAGTTCCATCCTGAAGGCAGCTCTTTCCCTCTTTTCCTCAACTAAGTCCAGGGAATCCTGAATCAATAGCCCATTTTGCTCTTCAGTAAAGTTCTAAATCCTGTGGGTTTCCATACTGATCTCTACGGGGACCACAACATCCATGCCATAAACCAGGCTGAATGGTGTTTCCCCGGTGTTTTCCTTGGGGTTAGTCCTGTATGCCCACAGGGTTGAACTGAGCTCTTCAACCCACTTACCTCCCGATATTTCAAAACGTGCCTTGATTCCTTGTACGAGGATACGATTGGTCACCTCGACCTGGCCATTGCCCTGCAGATGATAAACAGACGTGAAATGTTGGTTGATTTTCATCCGAGCACACCAGGATTTGATTCTAGCGCCCATGAACTGTGTGCCATTATCTGAGACCAGAATCCTGGGGATGCCAAATCGACAGACCATGTTCATCCACAAAAATCACATTACCACATCTTCCATTATTTTCGCCAACGCTTCAGCTTCTACCCATTTGCTGAAATAATCGATGGCTACTATCATAAACTTCTTTTGGGCCGAGGCTGTGGGGAAAGGCCTTACCAGGTCTATTCCCCACTTAGAAAATGGACATGGAGAGATCATCCTCATGAGATCCTCCGTAGGTTTATGTATTAAGGGCGAGTTCTTTTGGCATTTGTCACAAGCCCCGACAAAATCCTCCGCTTCCTTCCTCAATTGTGGCCAAAAGTAACCTTCTCTTAAGATCTTGCTCGATAGAGCTCTGGAACCCATGTGATTTCTGCAGCATCCTTCATGGACCTCTTTAAGGACATGAGTGCCTTCCTTCGAGCTCAGGAATCGTAAAAGGGGCTGCCCAAATCCCCTTCGAAACAGCTCTCCCTTAATCAGGTAAAACCGTGCTGACCTGGTCCTTAACTTCATTTCTTCTCTCTTGTCCTCCGGTAGCTCTCCCTTCTCCAGGTATGCTCTGATAGGGGAGCGCCAATCTTCTCCTTCATCCACCGATCATACTCTCTCTTCTCCAAATTTATGGTCTTCCATTAACAGAGTAATTAATCTCTCCTGATAATCCACCGTTGAACTAGAGTAATCCGCTCTTGTTTTTTCTTCTCTAGGGATTTGGAGGACAGTCAGAGTTCCCATGGTTTTAGCTAACTCTCTGAATTGAGCCATGTATCTTTTCATATGCTCGTCCATTGTCTCAGATTCTCCATTTATCTGCCTACACACAATCTGCAAATCAACTCTCGCACAAACTTGCTCTGCCCCCAAATCCTTGGCCATCTGGATTCCTCTCAAAAGAGCTTCGTACTCAGCTGTATTATTAGATAATGTATAGTTCATTCGTATTGCGTACTCGGTGGTCACTCCAGTTGGGTCAGTGAATACTACGCCTGCACCACATCCTAAATTTCCTACCGAACCATCCGTATAAATTATCTATTCTTTTACCTCCTCAAGAGAGATGGTAATTTATTGCATGAAGTCAGCCAATGCCTGTGCTTTAATGGTTGTTCTTGCTTCAAAAGTTATATCAAATTCACTAAGTTCAATTATCCACTTGACCAACCGTCCTGACGCCTCTGGCTTATCCATGATAGTTTTTATGGTAGGTTGGTTCGCACTATTATGCTGTGTGAGAGAAAATGAGGTCGTAATTTGCGCGCTGTGCCGTCCAGGGCTAACATTGCTCGCTCCACCTCTACATATCGAATTTTAGCATCGTGCAACACTTTGCTCCAATAATATACTGGCTTCTGTATTTTGCCTTCCTCTCTGAGCGAAACCGAGCTCACGGCCTGCTGCCTAACAGATAAGTATAAAATTAAAGGCTCACCCTGAAATGGCTTAGTGAGCAAGGACATGCTAGCCAAGTTCTCTTTCAACATCCGAAATAACCCCTCACACTCATCACTCCATTGAAATCGAGCTTTCTTGCACAAAGCCTGAAAGAATTGTAAGATTTTCTCAACTGAGCGTGAGACAAATCTGCTCAAAGCATTAATTCGGCCCGCCACTGCATCTCTTTCACGTTCCTTGGAGCTTGCATGTCCATTATAGCTTTAACCTTTTCTGGGCCGGCCTCGATTTCCTTTTCTATGACCATATACCCCAGGAATTTAACAGCTCTAACTCTGAATGCACACTTTTTGGGATTGAGCTTCATCATGTATCTTCTCAAGGTGTCGAAGGTTTCCATTAAGTCATGAACATGATAGTCTGCCTTCACGCTCTTGACTAGCATATCATCAACGTAGGCCTCCATGTTTCTTCCCAGCTGGGCTTTGAACATCTTATTGACCAATCGCTGATACATGGCACCTGCATTCTTGAGCCCAAATGACATGACCACGTAGTAGTAGGTTCCCTTCGGGGTTATAAAACTGACTCGCTTCCAGTCCTCCTCCGCTAACCTGATCTGATGGTAGCGTTGCGAGGCATCCATCATGCTTAACAGCTCGCATCCAGACGTGGAGTCGACTAACTGATTTATCCTTGGTAGAGGATAGTGATCCTTAGGGCAGGCACGGTTAAGATCGCGAAAAATCTATACACATACGCCAATCTTACAGGATTTTAGGGACCAATATTGCATTAGAGAGCAACTCAGGGAACTATATCTCTTGAATGTTCTTAGATTTTAATAGCTTTTCAACCTCAACCTCAATAATCGCCTCTTTTTAAGGGCGAAAGTTTACGCTTTCTCTACTTAACTGGCTTTTCCCCCGGGCTGATGTTCAGATTATGCTGGATGACTACTGGGTCTATCCCCACCATATCTTGGGGAGACCAGGCAAAAACGTCAGCCTTATTTCTCAAGAATTGGACCAGGTTTACTAGAACTTCCGGGCTCAGAGTTGTTCCCACTCTTACAACTCTGCTGTCATCCCCAGGAACCATCTCTACTATCATTAGACCCTCCTCTCGCTGGGCCAGCTCTGGTGTTGTGTTCTCTATTCTAGGTCTTTTATTTTACCTTTCCTCTTCGTTATGCCGAATACACTCAACATATGCTTGTCTTGATGCATACTGATCACCCCGGACCTCACCTGTTCCCACCTGAGCTGGGAACTTCAACTTCATATGATACACTGAGATCACTGCCTGAAATTAGCTCGAGGAGGGTCGTCCCAGCATAACATTGTATGAAGATGGTGCATCCACTACTAGGAACCGCACCGTCTTAGTTATCCCATATGTCTCTTCTCTTAAGGTTACCAAAAGCCTTACTGCCCCTAAAGGCTTCAAATCCCCCCTGCAAATCCTACCAATGAAGTTGTTACCTCCTCCATATCCACATTTGGTTTCAACTTTTTATAGAAATCATAGAACAAGATATCAGTCGAGCTTCCCGTATCCACATATACCCTTCTCACATTGTAATTTGCAATAGTAGCTGTTATAACCAGGGCTTCCATCTGAGGAGCTAAGATGCCATTCTCATCCTCTGATCCAAAACATATGCTTTGACTCGGGGCTATTTGTCCCACCTCCCGCGATTTCCTAACCAGGTCCTTCGCAGCTCGGACATAGTTGTTTTGGGTTCGCCTGGAGTGTTAGTCCCACTCACCCTTGTGATCATTAGGATTTCCCCTCGTATGACCTGGGTTTGGTCACTCCGTCTCCCATTGTCTCTTCCATTATCTTGTCCCTATATGTTCCCTTGAGGCTGATCGCGTCTATATGAGTCAGACTTGGGCTCCTCTTTTCTCATACGCACATACTCTTTTAGATTCCCGGCCTGCACCATTCTTTCTAATTCATCCTTCAGATGAGTGCACTGATCTGTGTCATGACCATACTCGTTATGGTATCTGTAGAATCGGTCAGATCTTTCTTTTTGCGGTTTTTGAGAGTAAGTTTTAGGCTGTTTGAGATCAGGGTGCCTTTCTATTGCTTGAAAAATCTCTCCCTGAGGTGTCTCCAGGGGTGTGTACCTATCGAAACGAGGTCGTCCTCCTGCTAGGTCTGGCCTTGGCTTTTTCAACGGTGCTCTTTCCTCCCTTTCAGGCCTGTCGCTTCTCTTCTCTCCCTCTTATTTAATCTTTAAGGCCTCCTCTAAGTGAATGTACTTTTCTGCCCGCTCCAAGAGCTCTCCAAATTTCAGTGCTGGCTTCACAACCAGCGACTGGAAAAATTCTCCTCTCCTGAGCCCCTGTGCTAACGCGTTAACCAGGAGTTCTTCCGATGCTGATGGTACCTCGAGTTTCGCATTGTGAATCGGTTGATATATGCACGTAGGCTTTCATTGTCCTTTTGCTTGAGGCTCAATAATTCTAACGACATCTTCTGGTACTTCCTGAAGCTAGTAAATTGGTGCAGGAATGCTGAGCTAAACTCATCGAAGTTGCTGATAGAGCGGGAGGCAACTGGCTGAACCAAAGCTGGGCCGATTTTGTAAAGGTTGTTGGGAAGACCCTGCACATGACTGCATCGGAGAACTTGTGCAAAGTTGCCGCGATCTCAAATCGGCTCAGGTGATCCCACGGGTCAGTTATCCCATTATATTTGACAAGAGGCTGACACATCGTCGTGCATAACCGCATCCATAAACGGAATCCCCTCTGTGTTGGCACCGCACCTGTGCTCGCCATCTTCCTTTTGAACTCCCTGACCAATTTCTGTAGATTTTGCATTTTTTCATTGAGGTCCGGGTTTGTTTGGCTCAAAGTTTCGCTTGCAGAAGCGGAAAAATTCTCTTCCTCGTCCTAGAGAGGAGTCTGGACCGTGCGCTGGCGCACAGTGGCTCCGTCTCCGGCAGCAGGATAGTTTGGGATGGGAGCATTTTGGACGGGGGTGCCGAGAATTCTGTGAACTTCCTCTCGACAGCCACCTCCACAACCTTACCAATCAGATCGGGCAATTTCCTGAGAAAGGCATCATTCAGCGGTCCACCGTCAGCTTCTGCAGATCTACCAGGGGGTTGCGTTACGCTTGTCTCGGCTGTTGCTGATGGTCTTGTCTCTGCTGGCTCTGTCGCCAACGGTCCTGTGGTTTTTGGCATACCCCACAGTGCGGAAGAGCTTGGTGTACCACCTAACTCTGCCACCAAATTTCGTCGGAGCCCCTCCGAATCCATGTGTTATTCTCACGTCTTAGACACTTCCCACAGACGGAGCCAATTGTTTCACCTAAGAATTTGACTATGCTTGAGACTAAGCCTTCAACTGATCTGCACCTACAAACACATCAGAAAAGGACCACCGGAGGTTTTCCGGTGGAAACCTCTCCGATGCCTAAGTCATATAAGCGTATTAGAGGTTCAGTAGGTAGTGAAAGGTAAGCACAAGAATATCATACTTCTTTCAGCCTTGGGGCTGAGGTATTTATAGCTTTCCCTACCCCTTTCGGTATCTCGGAAACAAAGGTCGTGAATCTCTGGCCGTTGCGCAACCAATTGTGACAAGTGGTCCCATTTGTCCCCTTCTGGGAGACCAGAGTTCCTGATCTGCCCTCTTACGATTCTCATAAGGAATATATTCCAGACCATGCTTTATCCTGGGCTGGGATAATTCCCTCCTTGTCTCAATATATTTCTATAGCTTTCTCTGGGAGAGTCAACTCAGGTCTGCCCCAGGGCAAGATGGGTCAGGTCTCCTAGTCTTTTTCCCAGCGATCACGGGTCAGGTCTACCCCAATCCAAGTCTACTCATTCAGGTCATATCACCTAATATCTAGAAAAGCAACAGTAATTGAATGAGTCTTCAGCAACGAGGAATGACTGGAACGACGAACAGAAAAGAAATGAGGAAACGATGAAGTATAAAACTTGAATTATGCGTGTGATCGAAAGGGGGCAAGAACCGAGGGATCTCTGCAATATCCAAACCTTCCCCCAAGTTCCAGCACCCTAATTATGAATAAAAAGACGCATTTATATAGATTTCCCAGAAAATACTGCTCAAACTGCAAGAGCGTCGACCGACGCGAACCATACATCATCGTTTATGCGTGCCAGGTCTCGGCGTCGACGCGGGTGCTCAGCTTGCGTCGGCGGTCTATGCATCGACCGACGCACAACGTGTCGACACTCAAAGAGAGTTTTTAGGCATTGCGTCGACCTAGCATCGGCCTATGCAAGCAACTCTGGGCATCGACGCAGACAGCTCAAGGGCATCGACGGGCGTTGGCGTCGACCGACACTTCCCGGTAATCCTAACACAATTTTCGTCCACTCTTCGCCTTTTCGAAGCTGGAAATTAAGCAAAATTAGATTATTATTTATAAAATAAGGTAGAAAAAAATTAAACACGATACAAAATGAAAAATATAAAAAGGAAGGAGAACGAGAAGAAGATAAACCAAAAACACATAAAAGCAAGCAAAACACACGAAAATCACATACAAAAATGAATAAATCAGGAGGCATTGATCGGAAAATTGGCATAGACAAAGTGCATCTTGTAACGATAACCCTTAGTAACGTCTTTAATCAGATTCGACATGTGGCTGAGTGAGGTGCGAATGGCGGCGTTCATTTTCCGGCTACCGAACCAGGACTCGATCGTCAATTTCTTACTTCCGGTGGCTTCATCGGTGATCAGCTAAAAATCGAGGTTCAAATGCTTGAAATTGCGAGAGAGTTTACCCCTCGGACCTTCGACTTCGATCACGTTGGCTTTCACTTTGATGTTAACCCCGGCAGGGATATCCATGGTGTCTGATGAGAGAATCATCTTCATTTTCACTCTGTTTTTTTTTCTCTCTCAAGCAGACGGTGGATGTCGAAGGTCACCTTGTTGTTCCTTAATTAGGATTAGGTTTTAGGATTAATTAGGTTTTATTATTTTGAATATTAAGATTAATTGTGTTTTGTGATTAGTTAGTGGTTTTTGTAAAATATATTTATGATTTTTTGGGTGTTTTGTGATTAATAAACTTTTGGGGTGTTTTATAATAAATTAAAAATATTTATTCATTTATTTAATAATTAAACATACCAAAGGGCATTCTATAGAATAACAAATTATTATTGATATTTAAATTAATAAATATAATTTATTTTGACACGTGTCATTTATTGAAGGTGTACCTATCGACAAAAAAGTACAACTTGTACCTGTATGTAGAAAAGCCCAACAAAGATTGCCCGTAAAAATGTAAAATTTATCAAAACAATTTATTAACTTCAAAAAGTGAATTAATGACAGAAATACATAAAAAAAACATTGGGTACTTTCAATTTTGGAAAACATCCTTATAGGCGACATTAATTGTCTTATTCTTAATGATATCATATTCATCGCATTAAAGAAATTTCAACCCTTTACGACTCTTAATTTGAGAATCTATGGAATAAAATGACCATGGCTGAACATTGGACTTGTAAATTTTTATATGCTTTCTTTTTTCGTTTTAAAAAAAATCTCATTTAGGAGAAGTTTTATGAGATGAACATGTAGTATTTTGCAGTAAGGCTAAAATATAAAAATAATCAAATTAATTAATTAGCTTATTATAATTGGTTTATTTTCTTGTCTTCAAAGTTTGATCTCATCACTATATTTCTGTGAGGGTTGAGTATCTATTTTGCATTTTTATATGCTTTCTTTTTTCCTTTTGAAAAAAATCTCGCTTCGGAGAAGTTTTATGAGACGAACATGTAGTATTTTGCAGTACGGCTAAAATATAGAAATAGTTGAATTAATTAATTAGCTTATAATAATTGGTTAATATTCTTGTCTTCACAGTTTTATCTCATCAATATTTTTCTGCGAGTCCTGAGTATCTATTTTGCATTTAAACAATAAAATATGGAAAAATCTTACATCTTCAATAGATCAAACATGTGAAGATTCATGTTCCCAAAAAATATAATGTAATGATAAGACAGTAACCACTAACTTGTAACAAATGAGACGTAACCGTATGATAGGATTATCGTCTACGTGAATTCAAAATCCTATTAATTGTGATTGGAGTTATTTACCGATATGGACTCTAGTGTTAGTTAGAATGTTAGTAGGTAAAAGAGTCCTTGTCTCTTAAATGTCTTAGAGATAAATATCAAGACCTTGTTTTGTGGAACTAGGACTCTCTCAAGGAAGTTGAGCTATAAGTACAACCTGGCGTCTTTTGATGAAGCACAAGACTGAGAGATAGAGAAAAACATAAATCTTATTTTAACATCCTTGCTCCATTTCAGAAGTATTCTTTGAGTTCGAGCTTGATCGAATAAGAAGAATTTTAGGAGCAATTCTTTTCATTCTTTTTGTAATGTTACTAGAATCTTTTCTTTTGATTTGTAAACATATCTAGTAATATATCTTTTGGCCTACGGTCGTGTTCTGTGAGTTGGTTTAACTCACAGGCAAAAATCATTGTTGAAATATCTTTTGCAAACATGTTAGTAAGGGTGCTTCTACATCATCACTAACACTGGAGTCAAACACGTTCATACAAGTTATTGAAGACCTTCAAAACTTTCAATTGGTATCAAGAGCGATCACTTGACTCTACTAAGTGAGGATCCTACGCTTTGAAGGAAAATAATGGATACAGTAATGAACGCTGCAATCCGACCTCCTGTGTAAGATGGAACAAACTATGCAATCTGTAAAGTCAGGATGCTAGCTTACATAAAAATGATGGACGAAAGGTCTTGGCGTGCAATCCTGACTGGATGGGAGGCTCCCAGGAGAGACGATCCAGACAGTGACATCATTTTAAAAAACGAGGTTGACTGGATCCTAGAAGAACTTGCTACTTCAAATGCCAACACCGAAGCTTTGGATGCTATTTACAACTTTGTGGATGTGTCCTAGTTCAGAATTATCTCCAACCTATAGACGCCTAAAGAAGCATGGGAGGCACTACAACTCTTTTGTGAAGGGTCCAGAGGAGTCCAAAGAACCAAACTAAGAATGCTGAAAACACAATATGAAGTACTAAGAATGGAGGAAAGTGAAACCATTGCCAGCTACAGTGCAAAGATTCTTGACATTGCGAATGAATGGAGGAAAATGAAACCATTTCTAGCTACAGTGAAAAGATTCTTGACATTGCGAATGAATGTAAATCTTTGGGATCCCCCATCTCAAATGAAAGGCTAGTGATCAAATTCCTGCGACCAGTGACAGAAAAATTAAACATGAAGATCACTGCTATTGAAGAAGCCAAAGACACTTCTATCATGAGTTTTGATGAACTTGTTGGATCCCTAAAAACTTACGAGATGGAATTAAAAATCAAGCAACCGAAAGGGAGAAGCATTGCTCTGATTTCAGCCCCAGAATCTGAAGATGAAGACATTGACCTTGCTGCCATAGCATACGAGGCCAAGTATGCAAATTTAGATGTGGATGGCATTGCTCTCATCACTAGGAAATTTGGTGATTATGAGGGGAAAAAACATCTCAATAAAACCTTTGAACAGGTATCTCAAGTGATCATCTGAGCCTAACACTCCCCAACCATTGGGACAACCTGCCAGCAGGTTCCAAAGAAGAGATATGACGCCTATGAGTGCGAAATCTGAACCCAGAAATCAAAACAGCACCAAGGACTTGGACAATGTTCAATGTCATGAGTGCAAAGGGTTCGGACATTATAAGTATGAGTGTGCTCATACCCTAAGGAAAAAGAATTTTATCGCTATGAGTGATGGAGAAAATAACGATGATTCAAAAGAAACCGAGGTGGTTGCTACCATGAACGTCTGTGTTGTCTGGGATGATACTGCCACTATGAGTGACATTTTGTGTCTCAGCTCATTCATTACAACTGAAAGTGATGAAAATGAAGATTTGTTGTGGCTTACGAAGAACTGTATGAGAATTGGTGCAAACTTCTCCAAAAGGTCAAAATTCTCTCTAAAGAAAATGAGAGACTGACACGTGCAGACAAGGAACAACAATCCGTGGTTTTGCGTCTAGAAGATCTTTTGACCAAACGAGAAGAGGAAATGGATATACTAGGGGGAACTCTCAGCAGCTATGATGACCCTGAAGAAACTCAACACTGGATCAACCAAACTTGATGAAATCTTGTCTATTGGGACCATGATCAGACATGGGATAGGATTTGAGGCTCTAGTTTTTGTCAAAGAAATTGACAAATCCTCTGAAGGATACGTCTTTATGGATAAAACCAAGTGAAGGAAGCGTACCTACGTCTGTCATCACTGCTCAAAACTGGGTCACATCAGACCATTTTGTTAAAAAATCAAGTTAGAAAGAGCATCCTCTCCCAGTGGCAAAACAATGTCAGTTAATACATGTCCCAACATTAGGACTAACACTACTCGCAAAAGCATAATGGTGTGGGTAAGAAAGGAAGACACTCAATGCAACATGATCTATATCTCTTTGAAGCCCGGAGTTGAAGACTCGTGGTATTTTGACAGCAAATGTTCTAGGCACATGACAGGTTCGGCTGAACACTTGACCAATGTTATTCAGCACAAAGGAAGGGAAAGTTCAATACGGTGGTGGTGCACATGGTCAGATTGTAGGAAAAGGAACCCTGAATGTTGAAGGGTTACCTAAACTTCAGAATATGCTGCTAGTTAAGGGATTGGCTACCAACCTCATAAGCATCAGTCAACTATGCGATGATGATCTTCATGTAAAGTTCAGCTGAGATACTTGTGAAGTCTTTGATAACTCTGATCGGTGCATCCTTACTGGAACACAAACCACAAACAACTGCTACAAAGTAAATAGCAAGATCTGGTGTCAAAGCGTACAATCATCTGAGTCCAAATTGTGGCATCAAAAATTAGGACACGTTAACTACAAAATGCTGAGCAAACTTGTCAAGTCTGAAGCTGTAAGAAGAATTCCCAAGCTAGTCATCAACAACCCATCCATATGTGGTGATTGTCAAAAAGGAAAAAAAACCAGGGTGTCTCATCCAGTGATTCAACACTTCAACACCACTCGGTGTCTGGAACTACTCCACATGGATCTTATGTGTCCAATCGAGGTAGAAAGTATGGGTGGTAAGAAATACTCATTTATCATTGTTGATGATTTCTCTCGTTTTACCTAGATTGAGTTTCTTCGTAAAAAATCTGAAACCTTTGAAAGTTTTCGAAAACCGTCCAAACGTGTCAGTAACAATTTTTGTTTGCGAATTGGTAGAATTAGGACAGAGCATGGTAAAGAGTTTGAGAACTCATCTTTTCAAAAATTTTGAGAAAAATACGGAATCTCTCATGAGTTCTCCTCACCAATTACGCCTCAACAAAATGGAATAGCTGAGTGTAAAAATCGATCCTTACAAGAAATGGCTCGAACCATGTTGATTTCAAAAGATCTTGCAAAAAGGTTTTAGGCTGAAGCTCTTAACACTGCGTGTCATATCTCAAATTGAGTCTACTTTAGGGTAGGTACTTGCAAAACACCCTACGAACTTCTTGTTGGAAAGAAACCTATCCTGAATTATTTTCATGTTTTCGGTTGCGTGTGCTATGTATTGAATGACAGATCCCACTTAACCAAGCTTTATTCTAAAAGTGACAAGTGTGTCTTTTTGGGATATTCAATAAACAACCATGCCTATAAGGTTTTTAATCTAAGAACACATACTATGCTTGAGTCTACGAATGTCAGGTTTGATGAACTCACAGCCTTCTCTGGAAGTTCTCCTGAGGATGATGTGGTTGATCTGGTTCAGAGTCCACAGTTGTCTCTCCTACTCACTCCAAGGGAGTCGTCTGAAATTTCACCAAGTGTCACTCAAAGTGTTGCAACACCTGAACTAACATCGCAGGTGCATACAAATGTTAATGGTGAAACCACTGAGTCTAAAGAGGACCAGTCCGATGCAGCAATTTCTGACCCTCTTGACAGAGACATATCCTCCAGGATACAGAGGAATCATCCTACCTCCCAATTTATTGGATCTTTGAACGAAAGAAGCACACAAAAGAAGTAGATTAATTTCAAGGAAATGGTAAAACTGATATGTATGGCCTCATGTTGTTCACTAACCAATTATTCTTGTTTTGTGTATCCCAAGAAAGCGGAAGAAGCTCTTAGAGATGAGTACTGGATAAATGCCATGCAAAAAGAATTGGATTAGTTTGCCAAAAATGATGTTTGGGACTTAGTGCCATGCCCAAATGCTGGAAACGTCATTGGAACAAGATGGATCTTCAGGAACAAAACTGATGAATTGCGAAACATCGTGAGAAACAAAGCCAGACTTGTGGCTCAAGGTTATACTCAGGTTGAAGGTATAGACTTTGATGAAACATTTGCTCCTGTAGCTAGAATTGAGTCAATCATGTTATTGTTAGAAATCTCTTGTCATTTGAACATTACTCTTCACCAAATGGATATAAAAAGTGCTTTTTCAAAAGGTGTTTTAAATGAGGAAGCATATGTTGAGCAACCTAGGGGTTTTGAAGATCCCCATAAACCTCATTATGTTTTCAAACTAAAAAAGGCTCATTATGGACTGAAACAAGCTCCTAGAGCCTGGTATGAGAGGCTTACTCAACATCTTCAAATGAATCTTAAACGTGGTGAAGTAGATAAAAATTTGTTCATCCTGAAAAGTAATCGCAAGATACTAATTGCTCAAATCTATGTTGATGACATTGTGTATGGTTCAAACTATGATGAGCTACTCAGGGATTTTGTGACAAGTATGTCTACCACCTTTGAAATGAGCATGGAAGGTGAGTTATCCTTTTTCTTAAAATTATAGATTAAACAATTTAAAAATGGAATTTTCTTGTCTCAGGCTAAGTATGCGAAGAATCTTGTGAAACGCTTTGGACTGGATAGCTCCAAACATATGAAGACTCCCATGGGATCAAGTCAGAAACTGTCAAGGGACGATGTTAGTGAAGTGTTGATCACACTATGTAAAGGAGTATGATTGACAATCTTTTGTATTTAACTGCAAGCCATCCAGATATCATGTATAGTCTCTGTTTGTGTGATCGATATCAGTCTAATCCTAAAGAAACACACTTAAAGGCTCTTAAACTCATAATTAGATACGTAGATGGCACTTGCAATCTAGGAATCTGGCACACTAAGGACACTAACTCTAATCTTGTTGGATATAATGATTCTGATTGGGCAGGTGATGCTGATGATAGGAAGAGTACGACAGGGGGTTGTTTCTTTATAGGGAACAATCTGGTCTCATGGTATAGCAAGAAACAAAATTGTGTGTCTCTATCAACTACTGAAGCTGAATATGTAGCTGCAGATAGTGCGTGTTCCCAACTACTCTAGTTGAAACAAATGATAGAGGAGTATGGGTTGCAAAGTCATATCCTTACTGTCTTGTGTGATAATTCAAGCACAATCGACATTTCAAAGAATCCAGTACAACACTCTCAAACAAAACACATAGATATTAGGCATCATTTCATTCGAGATTTGGTTGAGAGAAATTTTATGAGTATTGAGCATATTGGAACTGAACATCAACTTGATGGCATATTCACCAAAGCATTAGACTAAGAGGTATTTCCCATATTAAGGAAGTCTCTCGGCTTATGTGCAATTTAATTTACTGTGACTGGAAATGCTGCAACATCCCTAGTAACATCAGCTGCAGCATACTTTTTCAACATGCAATTTTTTTATTATTCTTTCATAACATACATTAGATCTTGCACAAACTTACATATGCAGGAACATTGATGGTTTGAGTGTGATGTCAAAGGGGACTGCAAGATTTCGAAATAAACAATTGTGGGCTGACTTTTTCAGAAACACGTTTTTCTCTCGGTGTGCATAAAACCTGAAATAGAGGTTTGAAGGATGTCCTAGCCATTTATTTATGTATGAATATTATTTTATGCCAATGTGCTAAGATTCAAATAATCCTACTATTGGATTCTTAGTATGCTGATTAAGTGGAGCTTTTCTTTACTCCCGGACATAAATATCCTAAAACATAAATGACCGAGTCATTCACCGAGTTAAAGATTGTCAGTTCATTGACTTTGTTGATTGAATGTCAGTACCAATGCCATCACACAAGAACTAGCATTCCACTGCAGTTGTGAATCCTATTTTTTTATTTTTTTTTTATGTCATTCCTTTTAGGCATACCTTTAGGACATGCATTTTTGGTGAATTTTGTTCATAAAAGTTCTTTTTAATGAAACTATGCTCATAACAAAAGTCTGTTTTTCTCTCACTCAAATCTTACTTATCTATTTGATGTCTTATTATCTGGTGGGTTATTATCAGAGTCTTATGGATCTAAGCCGTTGCTGCACTTGGTTATTTTGTTTGAGTATGTGTCGACATGATTGTTGTTAGTGGAATTTTTTTGGTGTTAGTGGATTAATTAAGGAGGAGTGGGCTTGTATAGTGGGCTTATCTCTTCTCCGGTTTTTCAAGCCTCAATATTGTTACTATTATCTCACTAATACTAACACACGTTTGAGTTTTTTTTTGTGTGTATAAAGGTGTCAGGAATCTCTCTTGTTCCTATCAAAAACTCTTTCAGCAAGAAAACCCTTCACATTCAGCAAATCTAGTTCATACCACTTTCTAACAATGAGTCCAAGGAAAACCAAGTCGTCAAAAAGGCCTGCTCACTTGCCGTCTGAGAAAGTAATGACGTCGGAAGATAGATCTAACTCTAACCCTCTTTCAAGATATATTTCCCTCGATGTTCATGACGAACACGGAGATCCCTCAATATTTGATATGAATGTTGGTGAATCTGCTCCAACACAGAGTCCTAACATTGGAGTCTCATCTGTCCAGTCATCACAACCAAGTCCGTCGACTGAACTGGTTCTGATTCCCGCCGGTAATACAGCAGAACCTCACGCCGCCATTATCCTAGGAAATCTGGGCAACGAGATTGACGTTAATAACTTACTCAATCTGAAATTCATTGCAGAAACCTGCGGAAGAATTGGGAATCCCTTGCTGAAACATTCACGGCATTTGCGTGGGATAGACCCGGGTTACCTACCGGAGGCTGTCCCCAAGAGCCAATCGAATGGGATTAGACGTGCTCCGTTGGAGAGGATGTCTTTTATTGAATATATTACCTATAAAACCGACAGTGAAGACTCTAATTATGCTCAGTGACGACTCTGATTATGCTTCGCCGGAGGGATTTGTTGTAGAAAAGGAGGAGTTACCCACCACACCATTCTTTCCTGACTCTAAAGTAGAGATGGTGTACAAATTTATGGCTAAGAGACATCGTCTTACCCCCAGAAACATGGTGGCACCTGATTTAGAGTCAATGGAGATTGATGAAGAGGAACTTCTTGCTGATGAAGATGCCCCATTGGCATCTCTGCTATTAAAAATGGGTAAGTCAATTCCTATGCAGGCTACTTCAAGTTCTATGCCCCTAGCTACTGTAATTTCAAGCCCTTCTGGTGACCAATCATCCTCAAGCTCCAGTTAGTCCTCTGAAAGGATTGTCTCAGTTGATGTCCCTGTTGTTAGTGAGGATGCTGGCACACCACTGCCAGACATTGCTCCAGAAGCTTCCAGTGTTCCTCCTGCAACCCATACTCTTGCAAATGATGTCTCCTCTACTAGCTCGATTGCATCTGATAATTCAGATGATGCTGATTTTGATGTTCAACCGGTGAATCCTGAAGATGCTATTAATGAGGACACAGAGTAGGAAGAGGATGAATCCAGTATCTTTGATTTGGAGGATGATTCGGATGATGAGGATTTGGAGGTGGGAAAGGCTTATGCCCCTCGATTTTATACAAGTGAAGCCAATGAGAAATACAATGCGCTGTACAATAGGTTGATGATCGAGGAGATGAGGGTTGATCATGGGCTGTTTGAGAAAAAGAATTTGAACAAGTCTTTTTATAGAAAGAGGTTGACGTCAACGGTGACCACGACTATGCCGTATTTAAGGGAGGCAGTGCTCGAATTTTATGCCAACATGCTTCCCTCGGTCTCAAATCAGCTTTCTAGAAAAATATGACAAGGTGTTTGTACGCGAGAAAATCTATTCCTTCTCTCCTTTTGTGATTAATGATTTTTTCGGGACTGAGAATTATGAAGAAGGGGTCACAGTCGATGATTTTGATGAAGTGGCTAGGTTTTTGACTGGTGGCCAAATGACGAAGTGGCCTAAGAGGTTCCTCAGCTCACACCTCATGTCTCTCTACTCTGTTCTCCACAAAATAGTTGTTTGCAACTGGGTTCCTACAACGAATACAACCATAGTCACCCGCTTACAAGGAAGAGCCCTGTTTTAGATTGGAACAGGGATGAGATTTAATTTCGGCCAAATTATTTTTAAGTGTGTGATAAATTTGTTGACACCAAAAATAATAAGGTTTGTTTGCCCTTTCCCTCGCTCATCTATTCAATCCTAGCTGATCAAGGACTCCAGAAGTACGATGGTGAGCATTTTAGTGGTGAGACCTTCTTTGGTCTCAGCCACAAGCACTTTGAGGGGACTCATCGCATTGTTGATCTGCCGCTGGAATTTTTTGATGATGAGGATGTGGATTCCACCTTTGTTGCTGCTCCAGATGCTGGTCCCAGTGTCACTAACACAAGGACTTACACTCTTACCTCTATCCCCATCTCTGTTTCTGACTTACAAGTTCAGATGCGCTTGATTGACCAACAGATTGTTAGAGCCCAGGCCCATCTAAATGGGCTGGAGAAGTTAAGAGAGTTCTTTTCCAAGGCGCTCCTTTTGCAATATGGCCAAAAAGGGGAAGAAGAGGATGAGGTTGAAGAAGAGGATGACGCTTGAGAGGAAGCTGGCTGAGATGAAGCGACTAGGCGTGCTGCGGTGAACAAAGGGAAACAGAAGATGGATGATACTGCCCAGGAGGATGTTAATGATACCGCACTGACCCCTCGAAGGTCACGAAGGAACAGGGCGCACAACTCCTAAGACATTTATTCTGAAAATTCGTTCTGTTGAGAAATTATTAGTTGTTTTTTTGTTTCTGGTTGTTTTTGGCTAATACTTTGCTAGTACTGGTATTACTGTCATTTTCACTAACATTCTCACAGCTATCAGCAATTCAGGGGGAGCTTTCACTGGTTTTTGTCCAGGGGGAGTTTTCACTGGCTTTTGTCCAGAAAGGCAAAAGGGGGAGATTGATAGGATTATCGTCTAGGTGGGTTTAAAATCCTATTAATTGTGATTAGAGTCTTCTGCCGATCTAGACTCTAGTGTTAGTTAGAATATTAGTAGGTAAAAGAGTCCTTGTCTCTTGAATGTCTTAGAGATAAATATCAAGACCTTGTTTTGTAGAACTAGAACTCTCTCAAGGAAGTTGAGGTATAAGTACAACCTGGCGTCTTTTGATGAAGTACACAACTGAGAGATAGAGAAAAATAGAAATCTTATTTTAGCATCCTTGCTCCATTTCAGAAATATTCTTTGAGTTAGAGCTTGATCGAACAAGAATAATTTTAGGAGTAATTCTTTTCATTCTTTTTGTAATGTTAATAGAATCTTTTCTTTTGATCTGTAAATATTTCTAGTAATATAAATTTTTGCCTACGGTCGCGTTTTGTGAGTTGGTTTAACTCACAGGCAAAAATTATTATTGAGTTATCTTTTGCAAACATGTTAGTAGAGGTGTTTCAACATCATCACTAATACTGGAGTCAAACACGTTCATACAGTTATTGAAAGCCTCAAAACTTTCACCGTATCCATAGGCGCGCATGCGCACATACACACACTCCAACAATTTCTGGAGTCTCCCAGATGCCACTGATGTTTTCTTTTATAAGCATCACTTTTGAAATTATAGAGTCGTATGCATGATTGTAAGGATAATCCTTTGAAGGTTTCTCTAAAATTGATGGGTTTGTTATCAATGTCCACTAAAGACCTTATCATATTTTCCACCTAAAAAAAACTAAAAAAAAAAATAAAAATGAAATATAAAGTGTCACAAAAAAAAACACTACACTACTATATACAACAAACTCACTTTAAAATGACCAAATATTTTCACTAATTAATTATCTGTCAAACTATATGATTTTCCTGACCAAAATCCTACTCGAATTATCCAAATATAGTTATCTTTCAATTGAGGCATATTAGCAGTCACATGACTTTAGTAACTACCATGTCCATGTAAAGAACATGAAAAACAAAATGTGTAGGTGAGAAATCTTATTTAACTTACATAATCATTGATTAAGACTATTGCAATATCTTCTCTTGTTGTGAATATTTTTAATGTATCTTCAATTTGTTTCACTGTATTTTCTAACAGACAAAAAATGGTATTGATTAACAGACAATAGTTGGCGTATAAAAAAACTCATGGAAAATTTGATGCAAGATGTGTTTTATAATTTGCATTACATTTAAGAAACATGGTGTAACTTATATATCCTGTTTTTTTGGAGCACAAATATTAAATACAATGCAACCTCTCTAAGGGGTCTGAATACTAGTTATGACAATCTTGTTCAAATTATTTTTGAAAAAAGAAGTAACATTCTTATTGAGACTCGAACTTGCAGCCTGGTTATTTCAACCTAAATCTGAGTAGCCATCGAGCTGAGAGAGATCCTCTCCGCTCTTCCAACTCTAGCATCGGCTGTTTTCAGGTTTAAAAGAATTTCATCCCTATCCCTTTCATCCAATCCAATTGATTTAGTAACCGATACTCTTCGACCCCCTCAGTAACTACGTCCCCGTCCGGAGAAGTCATTTTTGGAGGAGAAACTATGCATTTTTGGGACTTGCGCGCTCCTTGGTTAGAACCTCTAAGAGGTCCAAACGGGTAGACTTGAGTAGGATCATGGGATCCTTTCCTATCATATATGAAGGTCTATAACACAAAATGTACTTCTAAGTAATTTCAAAACCAAGCCTAGGGATTTTTGACGAACAAGATCGAAAATCATTACTCTTTCGACCCAAGAAAGTGGAAAAATTGAAGTAGAATATTTATATATTCTTGAGAAAAATAATCAATATTAAGTGGAAGAAGAAAAAAGGTAAAGGAACATAATTGAGTCCACTACGATATAATTTGTTGTCCTCTTCCAATCAATGTTACCAACCCGACATCAAAACCCTAGTAAAGAGGTTACGTAACACCTTTAATATAAACAAAACTAAAAGCTCTGGCTTGATTAACTTTTTGCTTAATGTCAAAAGAAAACAATATTCTTATTGTATAACCTACAAAATTATGTTTCATATAACAACTATTAATTCATCATTTATATATAGAAAGTCCAATTGCTCAATACAAACTAATTTTCTTGAGCAGTGTAATTCAAGTAAAGAAAACGAATTGCAGCTGAATTTCATTACAAGAACTCTTAAAATTCAATTCCACTAGTATTGCTTGATTATTCACTCTCTCCTACTAAATTTAGCATTAGTGTTTAAGGAATCCAATAATATAACAAACCTATGCATGTTAATAAGCTACCCCCACTTTATAAGAACCAATTACATTCACTACAAAAAATCTGGCAATGCTGACGGCCAAATCCGTCAGGATTCCGTCAGTATAGGGAATACTGACGGCCTCCTGACGGATAATGGCCGTCAGTATTTTTGTGGTCAGGATTCCAGTATCCTGACGGCTTTAACGTACCCGTCAAAAATACTGACGGCCTGCTGACGGGCATCGGCCGTCAGTAATACTTCCCGTCAGTATTTTCCCCCTTTTTTTTTTTTTAATTTTATAAATGCTGACGGGCTGGCCTGTCAGTATTGCTGGCGGGTCAACCCGTCAGCATTTTTAAAATATTATAAAAAAAAAAACTAGCGGCCCTAGCCCAGCCCGCGAGCGAGCCCAACCCGCAGGACCCAACCTGTGTTAATTTAATTCCCCACATGTGGCATGGGTGGGATTCGAACCCCAGACCTCTTGCAAATAGAGGAGTGGTGTTACCGTCTCGCCAAGTCGATTACATGTGAAAGATTATATACTTTTAATATATATTAGATATATAAATTAAGTTATAAGTATAATTATAATTAATTATATTATATTTATAAATATAGATTATATTTATGAATAATAATATATAAATGCATAATATTATTATAAATATATTTATAAATAAATATATATATAGTATATATATATATTTATATATAAATAATTATAAATATATATTATTTGAAATATATATTTATTATATATTGTATATTAATAATAATATATTATTTTTATAAATATATAATATTATTTATAAATATATAATTATTATATTATATTATATTTATAAATGTATAATTTATATTATATTATATTTATAAATAATTAATATAATTAAGCGGGATAGTTTCCCGCTCTTTCCCTGAGGGGATACTGACGGCTATGGCCGCCAGCAAACCCGCCAGCATTTTCATCCGCCAGTATTTCCGCCAGCATTGCTGGCGGCTTTTTGCCCGTCAGGATATCCGCCAGAATTGCCGGATTTTTTTGTAGTGATTGTCAACCTACTCTATCAACTATTGTTTCTGATCAAGTAAACATCAAAATCAACTCAAACTCTTCATGAACCATATCAGTACAACAACTATTTACTGACTTTGTTTAAGGTTTTTGAGTGGGAAAATTGCTTTTTTGATCCATTATATTGTCCACTTTCCAATTTAAGACCAAGATATTGTCCACTATCAAAACACATACACGAAATTGGCAAAATCATCAAAAAAGGTATAAAATTATCCAATACGGGCTTGATAGCTGACATGGCAGGATTCAATATTTACTTATCAATTTTTATTTAATTTAAATGTAAAAAATCAGAAATTATATCTAAACTACCAAATATACCCCTTAATCACAGCCTCCTCCCATATCTTATCCTTTCTTCCTTCCCCAGAACTGCAACAGGCGACTCGACGAAATTGGGCAAAACACATAAATGATAATTACTGCCACACACACACAGAGTTACAGCAACCAATGTCAAATTGTCAATTTCCAAACACAATCCAATATCCAAATTGTGGGTTGGCATTTTAGGCTGCCAAAGTTTGTCATCTTTGGCCTTTTTCTCATCCTCCAAATAAACACAGTGAATTAAATTGCATGCCCCCAAAACCCACCTACCCCGTTGCCGGGCCTTTAACCCCCACCCCAAAAACTTAAAAAGAACAAAGAAATTAAAAATAAGATTCTTGAATTGAATTTAATAGAACGATTTTTGTTAATATAAGCTGATAATTAATGTAAGTAATGTTTTCTTCAAAACATTAGCTGAATACGAACGTAATTACTACTCCGGCTGTGCCCAAACGCCATCGCCACCGTGTGGTCCTCCAGCTCCGCCGAGCCCTCGCCGGCAATCCGAGCCAAGGGCTGCGCCCAATCCCCAGCCTTCCATTTATTCACCTCCTCGTAGTCAAAGCTGCCCTCCAACAGCTGCCCGCCTGCCCCGAGTGAAATGACCAAAATATCCTCGACCCCTCTCACGTTTCTTATCCTTTCTTCCTTCCCCGATGAGAACGACAGCGCGACGGCGTCGTCCGGATCCACCTCCGCCGCCACCGCCACCCCCTCATCCGCCTCCGACAACATGTCCTTTCTTATCCTTTCTTCCTTCCCCGACGAGAACGGCAGCGCGACGGAGTTGTCCGAATCCACCTCCGCCGCCACCGCCTTTCCCTCCTCCGCCTCCGACAACATCGAGAAATGTAAACACCCCTCCGGCGGGCTGTCGATCATAATCACCGTGAAGTACTCCCCGAAAACTGCGGAATCAGGTGGGAGAGGATTTGGCCGGCTGATTTCTGAATTTGGGGAAGGAAGAAAGGATAAGAAACGGAAGGGAGGGTTGTGACTAATTTCTGAATTTGTGGAAGAAAGAAAGGGTAACGGGAGGGAGGGTTGTGATTAAGGGTATCTTTGGTAGTTTAGATATAATTTTTGATTTTTTGCATTTAAATTAAATGAAAATTGATAAGTAAATATTGGATCCCGCCACGTCAGCTATCAAGCCCGGGTTGGATAATTTTGTACCTTTTTTGATGATTTTGCCAACTTTATGTATGTGTTTTGATAGTGGACAATATCTTGGTTCTAAATTGGAAAGTGGACAATATAATGGACCAAAAAAGCAATTTTCCCGTTTTTGAGCAGAGCAATTCGCGACCACCTTAAAAAACTCAAATAAATTCTGGACAAAATTAACATTAATTTGAACAACAAAGAACATGGACAAAATATCACACCATACATTATGCCAAACATGCGGTCTAGCATATCATCTAATAAAAAACAGATCTAAAAAAGATTAAACGAATAACATAACCAAAAATTACCAATACATATATTTTCTCTCTTTTTTTAATTGAAGAAAAAAAAAAGAAGATTAAAGGACCAACACAACCATAAAAATAAGATTTATGATTACACGAATAACGATACGATTTTTTATTTTTATTTTTTGTGAATCAAAGAAAATATTGCTACAGAAAAAGATATGCTCGAGAGAACCGCATATGTAAGAGATTGTTTTAAATGCATCAGATGATCAAACGATCACAAAAGATACGATATTTAGTGTTATGGTACATTTTTTATTTTGGTCGGGATATATGACCTTCCAAATGATTACGAACAATAAAACAGAGAAAACAAATTTAAAAATACCCCACTCAATAAAGCACATCAATTCCTCAAACATAATCCATTAAATCAAAACTCCAATTCAAATTTTAATGAAATCCGAGAAAAATGAAACAAAATTTAATGAAAACAGATTACTAGGTATTGATTATATATGATTTCGGTTATTGAGTTTGCTAATTTTATCCGATTTATTCTGGGGTTTCAATGCATTTTGGTTTTTCATAAAAGTAGGTTATTCGTGTCATTTTTCTCTCTTTTAACTTAAAGGCCAATTCTTGGCGCAAAACTGATCTAGCCAATCAGCAGTTCAAATCACCTGACCCAAACCCACCAAAAGTCTATAAATACCACCACCCTCCCAACCCCAACCCCAACCCGAGACACTGGATTTTTCTTCTTAATATTCTTCTCAATGAGGACTATCGATGAGTGATCGGGGACTTATTGTTTTTGGTATTCTTTTGCTTCTTTGCGTTTGTGGTAATGATCTCATGTCAAAAATTAGGGTTTGGTTATATGGATTTATTATGTATTTTGTGTTGTTAATTTGCTGCTAATGCCGTCATTTTATTTTTATTATATGTTTATTCTTTTCAAATCTATATCTATTTGCTTAAAATTATGGATGATACATGAATAATTTACTTTTATGCAGGGATTGCAAAAGGCCCAAACAACAGTTGGAACTGCAAGCGGAGGAGGTAGCATAATATTTGGCACATGTTTTTTTTAATCGATAGTAAGTTGTTTCTAATTGTATATAAAATTTTGAATTCCTAGGGAGCAGTGCTGTTACTCAGGAGTCCTAGATTGAAATTGCTGAGGTGAGCAATGCTTTCTTGTTGTTATTCTCTACTAATTCCTTATATAACCTGCAATTATTTTGTAATATTTTTTTGTTTTATTATTGGTTCTAATTTAATTAGTTGTTTTAACCTGATTTGTCATTCATGCACAAGGACAAGAAGCATACAACCCGTCAGAAGCGTAAAGCATTTAATTGGAGAGAAGCTACAATGGATCAGATGGCAGAATTTGTGTTACGCGACTACAACAAGAAACATGTTTTTACTCTATCCGCATCAATTTACTTTTCTTCTTCTTTGATCATCCATAATGTAAAATAATGTTTTATACATCTTTGGAATTTCTAGGGAACTAAGTTGGAGTATGTGGCGCTTTTGCCTGGGAAGGAGATGCACTTCTTTGGCTTCGGTTTCACAAGTGACTTTCTTGATCTGCCCGGTTTTTGGAAGCATTTCAACTTTGAAGCCAGGCGTGTTAATGCCCATCCCAGTGACAAACCACTTGTTTTGATTGCTGAATTATGGTGTATTTGTACAAAGTTTCATCTCACTACATTGTCACTTGTGGAACCTACTGATGAATGTAATGGCGCTATCTTTGCTCAACTGTATATGTAATTTATTTTTGGTTATTTTATATTCTTGTGGCAAATTTTGTTTTATTTATTTATTTTTACATGCAATGTTATTTTTTTATTTGATGACTCATAAATAGAGTGCAATAATATGTATTCTTAGTTAATTACTGCATTATTGTTCTGAATGTTTTAGTCTAATGGTTTGTTGCAGCGTACGGTTGTAAACGTTGCTTGACTTCCATTAGTCATCTAGGTCATGGATTTCGTCCTGGTCTTAATACCTCATAATTCCTTTCTTCTCTCCTCTTTTTTTTTTTTTGGATTATCGATTATGTGTTTATAACTAAATCCTATATTTTATGCAGAGAGGCAATTGCGCCCAAGATATTGTCCAAAGAAGCTGCTGCCGAAGTGGCGGCATTTGCATTACAGGATTACAATAAGAAACAAGTATATTTTTTTCTCTCTTCACTCTTGTTTATTTTTTGTTTTCGTTTGCCTCATGTCCTTCATAATTATACATTTTTTTTTCTTAAAATAATTATCAAGGGAACAAACATTAGTATCCTTTGATTTTTTAATGGCAACTACCTTAAAGCTAAATATTTTTGAAATAGATCTGAGTAATTTTCGTGAACTTGACACAATTAACCTCGTTAAGTTCTCCGCACTCATTTGCAATCTCCGAAAGTCTCATGGCATAGTTCATGATTGACTCTTTTTCATCCATCCCCATCGCTTCGAAGGTAGCAGTCAGCATTCTTAACCTTGATTTCTTCACACTTTTGGATCCTTCGCACACCCTCTGCAATGCATCCCATGCATCCTTTGCTGAATCGCACTTTTTGATCACTTTGTAGTTAGTTTGAGTCAACATATCCATATAGGGTGTTGATGCACTTGGAGTTCCAGTTTGAATCTGCTATCTCATCAACGGTCCAGTTTATTTCTTTTTTAAGAAAGTTTCTCCATCAGCATCAGTAACTCATGATTTTTGCCATCCAACAAGAATGATTCTCCACACTCTTTCGTCGATATTCTTGATATGCCACCGCATCATCTGCTTCCAGAGAGAGTAATTCTCTCCGTTGAGGATAGGAGGTCGCGGATTGCCTTGAACGTCCATAAGTCAATTACTCTACAAAAATAAGGATCGAAATACTTAATGTAAAGTACCCTGCTCTCATACCAATTGTAGTTTTGTACATCTACGATTTTGACAAATGATTTTAGGTTTCGTGATAACTATCACCGGAACTAACATCAATCAATTTGGAAATTGTGAACTGTAAGACAAAAATAGATGTTATGATTGATGTTAAGTAACACCAATAATAACATCAACCAAAGTGATACTAAATTAAATAGAAGCGAAATAAACAATAGATAGAACACACCAATTAAAATTTTAGCCCGTAAGTAAAAATAATTACGGACTTGGGTATACAAACCCAAAAACTATATTACTTAATTGTTGTTCAAGATCAAATACAAATAATCTAAGTAATATATGAAAAACAAATGTATCAACTCTTGATACAAAAATACTTGTTGCTACGGTTGAGATGATCTCCTTCGTTGATTACGTAACGTTGAAGATCTCTTGATTCTGAACTGTAGCTCCAAGTTGATCTCGTGCTTGTGTTCTGCTTCTCGAGAAATGTCTTGCGTCTCTAAAAAAAATGTCATTCATTTGCGTCGTTCTTTTTTCTTTAAATAATCAAGACTCCTAATCTTGATAAACAAGTTAGACTAAAAATAAGGAACACTACAAAAAAAACCAGCAATCCTGGCGGATATGCTAACGGGCAATAAGCCGTTAGCATTGCTGACGGACTTACTGGCGGAATAAAATGCTGGCGGGTACACTGGCGGCTATGGCCGTCAGCAACGGAAGCCGCTAGTAAACCGTCAGCGAATGAGCGAGAGTTTATCCCGCTTCATTATACTGACGGCCATGACCGTCAGTATATAATTTTGGCATCGCTGACGGCCATAGCCGTCATAATTCTTAATTAAAAAATAATAATAATATATACGCTGACGGTCAGGGCCGTCAGGATCCTGACGGTCTTCCTGTCAGCATATAATTTTAAAAGAAAAATAATAATAATATATACGCTGACGGCAAAGCCGTCAGCATTCCTGACGGCCATCGTCCGTAAGGATTTTAACCTAAAAAACTCAGAAGGGCTGCAGTACTTCTTCCACCTCCACCGCCGATGTTCGTCAGCTCCAGACGCAGGTGCAGTCCCAGTAGGAGCAGCTTGAGCAGCTTCAGCGGATCCGCGAGGAGCGGACGCTGGAGATTCACCGGATCCGTGTGGAGAAGGAGCGTTCCCAGTTGAGGCTCCAACAACATATTGAAGAAGTTGTTGCTCAGGCCATGGTTCGTCGGACTCCCCGTGATCCGGATGGTGAGCAACTTTAGATATGGATGGATAGTTCAGGATTTTGAATTATTAAATAATTTGTTTTGATTTTTTTATTAGTGGATAATTTATTTATCTAAAATTTTATCTGTTTATTATTTTTAATTTAATTATTAATTAATATATCAGAATTAAAGTAAATTGTTGCCAGGAATCCAGTGTAATGTTGAATGCAAAAACCATGAATGTTGACGACGAACCCGCCAGGAAATCCTGGCGGGCCCTTCCGCCAGTAATGCTGACGGCCACTCCGCCAGGATTCCCTGACAGGTCCAACCACCAGGAATGCTGACGCCCACCCCGCCAGGAATACTGGCGGCCCACCCGCCAGTAAAGCGGCCCACCCTCCAGTAAAGCATCAGATATTCCTGGCGGGTCAAACCCGACAGGAATACTGGCGGATTTATGCTGGCGGGATTTATCCGTCAAGGAATCCG
>BMAC01000393.1:741270-779629 GCA_014905375.1 Phtheirospermum japonicum | reverse complement strand
AAATCGGCCCCAGACCCTTCCCCCCGCCTCACTTTCTCTCCTTCTTTCTCTCTCTGTTTTCTGCGAAAAAACGCAGCATCCCGGCATTCCTGGCGGGTACATTTTCCCGTCAGGATACTAGAATCCTGACCACAAAAATACTGGCGGCCATTATCAGTCAGGAGACCGTCAGTATTTCATATACTGACGGAATCCTGATGGATTTGGTCGTCAGAACTGCCGAATTTTTTTAGAGTGAAAACTAAATAAAGTCCTAAACTCCACTTAGAAAATAAATATAGAGTCCTAAATAAATAAAGTCCAAGAAAGACAAACAACCAAAAAAGAAAATTGCCAAGAATAAAATTCTCAATAATAAATTACGCTTGTTTCCATTCGAGTTTTATATTTAAAATTATTATACAATAGTCTCATTATCGAGCGTCAAAAATATAAATTTGCCTCGACTCACGTTAACATCTAAATTGACAACTAAGAAGGCTAACTGCAAGTTTAGTGAAGTTGAACGGAGCAGCCGAGCGAAAAGTAGGGAACGAGCGGGCAACAGTGCGAAAGCTTGGAGTGAGACCCATTCAAATGCATATTTTTTTTCTTAAAGACTAAGAAGTGAACGATAAATTATATTACATCTGATTTATTGAATAACAATAACAAGAAAATGAGATAAAACTTTAGTTTGGGCCAGGATTTTTCGTACTTTAATCGGCTAAACTATATATATAGTTAAAAAAAATCTGAGGGCGGGCCTGTGCCTAGCATTGTCAAACGGGCCAGCCCGCTCCGGCCCTCCGCGGGCTGGCCCAAAATAAGGCGGCGCGGGCTAGCCAATTTTTTCGCGGGCTGGGAAACCTTAGGTCCGCACCCCGCCCGCGGGCTGGCCCGTTTTTTTTTTAATAAAATCTTATTTTTATGTTAAAAATTATAAAAATTAAAATTAAAATTTAAAAAAAGTTATTAATATTTAAAGTATTCTAACGGGTTCATAAAAAATAAAAGAATACAAATATGCCTTCAAATTTCACCAATATAGATTATAATAATAATTATAATAAAATATAAAAAATTAAAAAAAAAAAATAAGGGTCAGCCCGCTCTGGCTCGCGAGCTTAGCGGAGCGGGCCAAAAATGCCCGCGATTAAACGAGTTGGGAGATGGACAATCCAAACCCGGCCGTTTATGCGGGGTGACGGGCCAACCCGCGAACTTTGACTCATTTTGACAGTACTACCTATGTCCACCCTAGGTTATATTAGGCTCCGCCCATGTGTGTACATAACACACACTGACACACGACACACGCCATAAGATGAAGTGTAGCGTACAAACACCCCACGATTGGCATTAGATATTCTTCAATTACTTTTCGTTTTATTTGATAAGAGAATACATCTAACTATTACATATCATCATAAATAATTGAAATTCTAAATTTAAAATCTAAAATTCTAAAATTAAAAAAATAAATCTAAAACAAAAAACTAAACCCTAAAAATGAAAAATTAATCCCTAAAATGAAAAATTAAACCCCAAAATTGAATATTAAACTCTAAATCCTAAATCTCTATCATATATCATCACTTATAACTAACATATATTATCACATATAACTGGTAGAATGAAAGATTTTTGTGGTGACCCTAAAATGGAAAATTAAATAAGAAAATAAAAAAAACCTTAAAATGAAAAATTAAACACTAAAAATTAAAAACTAAATCCTAAAATGGCTAAACTCTCAATTTTTGTCACGTATCATCACGTATAACTACTATATATCATCACGTCTAACTGTCATATATCATCACGTATAAGTGAATGATAATAAAATTTTAGACGGTGCACCTAATAAATTGTCGAGATAGTGAGTAAATATAACTAGTGTTTTTTTGATAAATAATTGAATATAAAATTATTTGTTAAAAATTTTTCAAATGGTCCACGTATAAAATGTGCGTATGTAAGATTTGAATGATAGATCAGGTTGGAGAAAAATGAAATAGTATAGTAATTGGGAAAAAATAGAATTATATTTTAATAAATTATGGATTACCTTTTTATCTTTTGCTAGTTGAAAAAAAAAATTATTTTCAACAACCAATCACCGCCATAATTCACTCGAAGAAAAATCTCTACACATCCCAAAAAGCAAAAACCAGAGAGAGAGAGAGAGAGAGAGCAGAGCAGGAGAGAGGTAGAGAATTTTCATGGCAGGTTTGCAGAGATCAGCAATATCATTTAGGAGACAAGGCTCCTCTGGATTAGTTTGGGACGACAAACTCCTGGCCAGCGAATCGGATCAGCTCGTCAGCCAACATAAAGACAGCAAAACACAACCACTAAACACAGGAGCCGTCGGCGACTCGCTAGGGCCCGCGGGATTGACGATCGAGCGGAGCAGATCCAACGGCGGACGCGGCGGATTTCGCGCGGGGAGAGTTTCGCCGGCGATTGAGCCGCCGTCTCCTAGGGTTTCGGCCTGCGGATGTTGCGGTGCTTTCGGGGGAGATAACAAGACGCGCCGCCGGTCGCCGAGGTCCGGTAAGCGCGTGGTGTGATGGGAGGCGGGGATAGACGGTGTACTTCGGTGTTTCACGCGCACGTTCATCTCGATTTTAATTGAGGTGTGAAAATCTGAGACCTATAAAAGATCGAACGATCAGATTTTTCTCCTTTTCTTACATTTGATAGGGTTTTTTTTTTTTTTTTTTTTTTTTTTTTGTCGTAATGTTTCTCCAGTTGTGTAATATATGGCTTGTTGTCTTTTAGCGGTTTTTAATGAACAAATGAAATTTTAGCTCACAGCATCAACATTTTTGTGCCTTTGCAATTTAATTTTGTGTTCGTAGTAATATTCTTGATTTCAGAATCTGCTAGAGCAGCAGAATTTTGTGTTTATTTGTTTTACTTCCTCCTACCAGATTAATGATTCGTAGTTAATCATTTATTTCAATCGATCAATTGGATTTTAAGATTAGTTTTACACTTATAAATTTATTAAGAATTCATAATCTTATGCGAGTCCATCTTACTACTTAATTTATGAACTTCTTCTTAAGTTCTTCTTCTTCTTCTTCTATACTCAGTTTGTTCTTTTTTAATTTGATTTCTTTTTTTCCAATAATGGTTAAATAAAGGTAAAAGATTAAAGATGGATCACTGATCAGGTTGCCATGGTTTTTTAAATTCGGGTGGATATTAGAGTATCTCCAACCAACCATACTGCAAATCTCAAAATTTGCAGTAGGAATTTACTCCAACCGAACGCCATACTCAAACTTAATTTTACCCCCAAAAATGCAGTAGCTCTATTCGGGACAAGCAAATCAATCATTTCTTTACTTTTCTTACAATTTACATCTTTCACTTTATAATATTATAAACTGATCCTAAAATTTATAAAGAAAAAAAACACTTTATTATTTTTATATTTTACCTATGTGTTTAAGTTTTCAATAATATATTTATCAGGAGATATATTTACCTTTTTGTATTTTTTTTATTATTTTTGATATTATGATCAAATTAATTTGTAGTTGTAAAAATTGAAGAATCAACATGCACATATCATCGGTAATTATTTCTATAAGAATTTAAGGGGTCAAATTATAAATTTGATATATATATATATAAATGTTATTAGAGAAATATAATAATTGGTTTGAAAATAAATATATTGAGAATATTATTTTGAATTTGAAAATATATTTGTTAGTTGAAAATAAATTTATATTTTAATGTAATACTCACTGCAATTAATTTTTCGATTTGAAATTAGATAAACAGACAGTGGGTACGAGTGCATTGGGTTGAGACTTGAGACATATAAAAAGTGAATTTTTTTTTTTTTAATTTTAATTCGTGTAAACAAAATTATAAGGGTCTTCTTGTCTAAACCCAATATGAATGGGTATAAAGATAGGATACATATATAAGGAGACATTACATTCTATACTTTTTTATCATTATAAATCATATATACAATGAATGTTAATTATGCATGACGGTCTTCATAATGTGTCTGCCCTAATGATTTTCAAGTATATTTAAGGGTAGTTAGGTCATCAAATGCGACCTAACTAACATATTTTTATAGCCTTTAAGAAAAAAGACAAAAAGAGGGTGAAAATGATCAACTTAATTAGAAACTACTTAACTTTGACGATATTCTAGTAATTCATTTACTTGGAAAGATTTAGTTATTGAATATTTTTCTTTTCCCTTTTTCTTTTTAGTGCCCGATATGTGAGTATACATGTGTGTATATTTAAACTAGAAGAGGAAGAAGGATGAGAATCAAACTCCAAATCTGTTACATAAATTCGCAGTTTTTAATCACTCAACCCTATCTAATTTAATAAATTATGGATTTTGTTTTTTTTTCTACATTTAGATGGACAAGTTCATTTTATGATACCTTTGGAATGGATTTTGTTTTTTTTTTTCTACATTCAGATGGACAAGTTCATTTTATGATACCTTTGGGATTGTGATTCGTGAGGATACTCAATTTTGGTATCCAAAATCTTGTGTATCGAGAGATATATAAAGAATATACTGATATGTACTTATACATGTATGTATATTTAAACTTGAAGAGGAAGAAGAATGAGAATCAAACTTCAAATTTTTTACATAAATTCGCAGTTTTTAACCACTCAACCACTATACAATTTAATAAATCATGGATCTTGTTTTTTTTACATCCAAATGGACAAGTTCATTTTATGATACCTTTGGGATCGTGATTCATGAGGATACTCAATTGGGTGTTTCTAACTGTAGTCACCCCATTGTACCATTGTACCTGACTATTTGTAGTCACACCTTATACACCACTAGATTCTGTTATTATTCAATCTAATCAATCCATTTTGCCATCAATTTTGAGTACAACGTGGTACAAAGGGATGTTTCAGTTGTATTATGTAGTACTTTTTTAATTTAATGCTTAAAAATATTATTATTATTATTATATTACCAAAATAACCCTCTAATAATAATAACATTAAAAAGTTAAAATTATATTAAATTATTATTATAAACTTAATTAACTTATTACCCAATACTTCAACTTTATTTAATTCCAATTTATAATCAATTTATTCTAATTTCTGCGTATTGGTTCTGTGAGATATTGCCTTTGTTAAAAAAAATAAAATTTTGCACTTGGGCAGTTTCAAACCCTGGTGGTTTGTTTCATGTTCCTCATCTTCCACCACTAGACTTCTTATATTACTTGTGCAACTTGTACTCTTAGTATCAATTTATTTATTCTCTTTTACTTAATGAAAAATATTGCCTTCGTGGTTTGTTTCATGTTCCCCATCTTCCACCACTGGACTGCTTATATTACTTGTGCAACTTGTACTCTTAGTATCAATTTATTTATTCTCTTTTACTTAATGAAAAATATTGCCTTTGTTAAAAAAAATAAAATTTTGCACTTGGCAGTTTTGAACCTTGGTGATTTGTTTTCATATTCCCCATCTTCCACCATTGGGACTACTTATATTACTTGTGCAACTTGTACTCTTAATATCAATTTATTTATTCTCTTTTACTTAATGAAAAATATTGTCTTTGTTAAAAAAAATAAAGTTTTGCACTTTTTATACTACACTACCACTGCTTTTCTTGATGGGGGGAGGAATCTATGGTTTAGGAGAAATAAGATTCCGACAACGGACTCCGCGCTCTAGCCGACGAGTCCCGCTATGATGTCTGAGACTGGGCCGTTGTAATCGGTCAGCATCTCCGCCGTTCAAAATACTCCACCGCCTCGACGAGTTTCACCATCGCCGCCGTTCGAAATCCAACCCATAAACCCCCTGGTCGAACCCTGTTCGACAAAAAATCCATAGCCACCGAGGTACAGCCAGCAAACAAAGGATCTAAACCCCAACCTCCAATCTGACAACCAACCACAGCCGCCCGAATCAACCACCGCAGCCGTCCGAACCAACCCCGACAATCTAAATCGCCACCACCCAACGACCCTAGTGCCGCCGTTCGCTGAACCCGCGGCCGAATCTACCCCAATCCATGGCCGCATCACCACCTCCGTAAGCCGTCGTCCCACTTACCGAACAGAGTGGAGCGGCGCCGCACTTCCAACCGTCCGAATCAACCCCGATCCCCACTTTCGCCATCCGAACCAACCTCGATCTGCGACCGCATCACCACCTCCGTAAGCCGTCGTCCCACCTACCGAACTGAGTGGAGCGGCGCTGCACTTCCATTCGCCCACGATGTTCGAGGGATGGAGAGTTCGACGATCTCCTGCCACCCGGTTCACCGTCACCTCCTGTCGCTTCGGGGAGTCATCGGGAACCGCCGGCTATGGATTGCTTCCACCGATGACCGAAGAGGAGGGGCACAGCCGGCGTCGATTCTGACATGGAGAAGGAAGGAGATTGTCGATTTTCTGATTTTGGTTTAGGATTTGGTAGGGCAGAGACCGCAAAGAAGAACGACGATGATTTGGTATTTTTTGTTGATTTATGTAAAAAGACATAAACCTCCCTTACCTACCATATTGTTGATTTAAAAAGAGTTTAAAAATAGAAAAAATCTTGTCCACACACATGATTAGATCTAAGGCTAAAATGAGTCTTTAGGTTCACATATAAGGATGGGGTTCTCATTTGAACCCAATCATATATATATAGGGTTAGGTTCCGGTGAGAATGGTTCCGTAGGTGAGAAATGAGAATAAATCCTATCCATTATATCTAATCTAATCTAATGGATCTAATTTAATCAAACGAATCAAAAAAAAAAACTTAAACCCTATATGTATTCTGCCTCCTTCATCGTTCAGCAGTAAGAAACCACTTGATCAAAATTTTCGCCAACTTCATCGATCAGCCGCAAGAAATCATCTTCATCATTGTGCAAGAAAAATCCTGGTCAATTTTGTCTGGGGGAACAATTTAAATTTTCATCAAATACGTATGGAGGAATAATCCTGTTCGATTTCAGCGGGGATCAAAACTCAAACCCGCGTCTGGATTTTAGAGAACAATTCATCTTCAATTTGGTTCCTTGCCCATTCGATTCGGTCTGGTTTCTACCCCATTCGATTTTGGAGGGCCCGACTTGGTTTATTTTGTTCTGCCCTGAATTTTGGTTGCACCTCAATGGAAACGAATCAGGTAATATTTCTTTTTTGAATTAGGGCAGTTCATATAAATTTAGGATTTTAACTTATTTTTGGATTTTTGAGTTTGGAGGCCATTTTTTTTTATATTTACAATGAGATTTCTATATTAGAGCCCATTCGTAAAACTTGACGTTTTCAGTTCATTATTACCTTACAACTATTCAAGTAGAATTCATAAGAAGATTAAGAAGAGTATGATGCTGAATGCAAAATTCTATATTCCCAATATTGATATTAAGTTTGATGTTCTTTGTGCACATTTATGTTTCATTATGTGCAAATTAATGCATAATTTGTGCACAGTATATACATAAATGGTTTAAATGTTCTATGCGTGTTATCGTCTGATGCTGTTGTAGTTGATGCAAGTGTGATGTGGTTTGTGCACAAATAAGTGTTAGTATATGCACAGTAATATGTTCACTTGTGCACGATCGTACAGTAGCCATGGTGTTTGCACATGTTATGAAGTTTTAAATAATTTTCTTTTGCGTTATATGTGGCGTGTACTGTTTTGTGCACTGATTCAATGGGGGATTTCGCAGGTGATGTTGAATGTTCTTCCCACAATTGTGAGCCTATTCGAAAAATTATGGTGATGACACTTAACTCTACAAAATATTGGATTTTGATATGTGAAGATGCCATTGATCCTTATGTAAATAAGAAATTCAAAAGCTTGGATGAAGCTATACAGTTTTACAAGTCTTATATTTCAATGTGCACAATAGTGCACAATATGCGCAATGTAGTTTAACAGTCCTATGTGCGCTGTCGTTTGATATCATTTCAGTTAATGTAGGTGTAATGTGGTTTATGCACAATAGTGCATTGAGATATACACAATTGTGACACTGATAATGCACAATAGTGAATGACAAAATGCACAATTGTCACACTGTAATGTTTTAATATTTTCATGATTTACTTGGTATCAATTATGATGGTAATAATCACTTATTTGCACATTATAATTTGCAGGTGGACGAAAAAGGGACCGATTTATCAAGACCTACCCTTAATTTTATCTTTCTTAATTTATCAAACAGTTTCATAATTTGAGAGAGTGTTGTTTGAAAAGGCTAATAAATTTCTTGCCATATGATTTTTATACTTACAGTGATTTTTGTAACTAGTTCTTGGTGTGTTTAAATTGTTCATATTTCACTATTTTTATTGGCTATCGATCATCTTATCCGGTCCTTGTAGTCATCGATGCCCAGTTGTGATAGCTGGCATGAGACTACTGCTGTGAAATATCACATGCACAATAATGCATTAAGTTATGCACAATCATGAAATAAGATATGCACGATAATACAATAATATTTGCACAACCAAGTGCAACCTCTGAAAATTAAAAATTGAAAAACTAAATATATGTCAATGGCATATGCACAATCATACATTAAGTTATGCACAATTATGAAATAAGGTATGCACAACTAAAAATTAATGATGCAAAAATATTATTCAAAAATTAAAGATGCAAACACAACTTCTCCATCATATCAGAATGCATAAAATCAAGTACAAACCTTATCCATGCTACCAAAAATCATTCACTAGTAAGTTTGTACAACTAAGGGGACAACATACTGCCCAATTGTGAATTCCAACACAACATTATATAACAACATTGAAGTAATGATATTTTGAAAATAAAATCATTATAAAACCCAACAACTCCAAATTAAGTCAATTACAATACCAACTTTTACATTAATTCAAACTAGAACATTAGAATTGACAAATAGTTCAAAATTAAAAACCTAACTCAAGGGAATAATCTGTCGCGTGTGAATCAAAAACCTAACTCAAGGAAAATTTTACATGGTATCGATTATGGTTGTAATAATCACTTATTTGCACATTGTAATTTGCAGGTGATTTGAGGAAGGAAGTAAAAATGGGGCCAATTGGCATATATCAAACCTACCCTTAATATTGTTTTCTTATTTTTATTTTCTCAATTTAGCAAACTAGTTTGTGCATAATTAAGTTTCAATTTGTGCACAAAAATGCAATGAATTGTGCACAATAGTGCAATAAATTGTGCAGAATATGTCACTAGTGCAGACGCTTTTGCACTCTTGGTTCTAGTGTTTCATGAATTCCTATTTAGCTTTTTGGTGTTTCGGTACTAATTATGAGATTGAAGTGAAGGCTCTGTTTGCAACATCAAAATCTGATCTAGCAATATCAGTTTAACTTTATTTTAAAATCAAAATAAATATTACAACATCAGTTTCAGGATATGCACAATAGTGCCATAAGACTTGCACAATTGTATTGAAAGTCATGCACAATATATATCAATACACAGATTATCAAAACACACCAGCAATGAAATTACACTTGAGTCTGACAAGATATATCAAAAAAGTAAATCATTAAAAAAAGGGAAAAATATTTGCCACAACTTTTTTCAGGATCACAAATTCTTCTTTAGAATGTGCACGCCTAAAGGTGGAGTGTCGTCAGATGGTTCTTCATTACGTGGCGGAGGTTTCTCATTCGTGGTGAAGGTTCAGACTCCTCATTTTGTCGCAAAGGCCTCTCAAAATCACCACCATATGGTTTATACTTTTCCCTCTTTTTTCTTTATTTTAATGACTCAATGTAACATCAACCTTCTTTGTGCTTCGGTTGACTGTACCAGCAAATTATATAACGTACAGTAGTAAATTAGAAACATGTACAAAAACCAATGCATAAATATCAAGTACAAGTTATTATTGATAACACTAATTTTAAAATATTTAGGAACTTTGTATTTAAACTAATTTTGAAGGTATAAACTAATAATTAAACAATATAAGCTAGCACAATCATAGAAAACCCAGCAGCACAAAATTTAAACAAAAATCACAAACATTGATCTCCATAAAACTCAGTAATAAGGAGTTATATATATAAACAATAACATACATTAAACACATCCTAATTAACCCTAAGTTTATACAAATATTTATAATCGAATCCAATTTATAAATAATTATAAATTAAACCCAAAAATAAAATTTAATTGCATAAATAGACCATAAACCTAAAATCATTCACAAATGCATAAATTAAGCATAAATTCCTAAATTGAACCCCATTTCAATTTCTCAAAATCTAGTTCTTAAATTTAAATCAAATTAAATTATAACCCTATAATAAAAAAAGTATTATATTTAAATTAAAAGGATAACATACCTTAAAACATTGATGTTGACGATGCTTCGATAGTGCTCCGGCAGCAGCAACGCCAGTGGCTCCTCTTGCGAGCCCTTACTCTACTTTGGGTTGTGGGGTGGTGAAATGAATATGTCCACTGGGGAGGGTTCTTTATATTAAGTTTACCGACGGGCACGAATCCATCGGTAAAGCCGCCGACAGCAAATCCGGCGATGCCGACGGACAGTGTTCCGTCGGTAAATGGAAACCAACATTGTCGATGAACATATTTCCGTCGGCAATGAATATTTGGTTTATTTTATTTTTTTTAAATATGGCCGACAGCCAATTTCTGTCGACATATTTGGCGGGCTTTTTTCTGCCAACTCCTGAGGACTTGCCGACGGAAACATACACCGATGGCAGGTTTTCGTTGGGAGTCCATCAAAAATTGTTGTCGTCGGGAAAGCCGTCGATAATACCGCCCTTTTACCGAAAGGTAGCTGCCCATCGGAAATATCCGTCGGCTTTTCAATTTTTTTTGTAGTGCCTCTACTTGAGGGACTATTTGATAATTTTCCTTAATTTTATGATCCAAGTGATAAACAAAAACCATATATATAAATCTACACATAATTAAACCATATAACCATTCAGAAAAGCACACATATATATACTTTTAGAATTAGTTCTCGACATAAATAGGGCAGGAAAACCATACTCATATAATTATATGACCATTCTCCAACTTGAACTAACATTGGGAAAAACCATATTTGTATAACCATATTACCATATAACCATCTCCGATCTGACCAAGCGTCAGACCATATCCATAAAGACCATTTTATGTGACCATATAAACATCGTCGACCTAAAAAAGTATCGACCCATAATCGTAAAAACCATTCCATATGACCATATAACCATCACCGACCTAAACAAGCATCGACCCATAACCATAAAACAATTCCATATGGATATATAACAATCACCAACCTAAACAAGCATCAACCCCTAACCGTAAAAACCATTCCATATGACCATATAACCATCGTCAACCTAAACAAGCATCGACCCATAACCATAAAAAACATTCCATATGACGATATAACCATTGCTAACCCAAACAAGAATCGACACATAATCATATATAACCATATAACCATCGTCGACCTAAACAAGTGTCGACCCAAAACCATAAAAACCATCCATATGACCATATAAAAACCATAAAATAATCATAACACTAAAAATGTAAAGATATCCTTATTTAATAATGGGAAAAAAATTCTTCGCCACCTGTACTTGTCGCGTTTTTATGGGTTGCCACCTAATGTTTTTTTGTTGTTATTAACAACCCAAATTATGCGGGTTTTGCTCTTTGCAACCTTCAGGCTATTTTTCATTCAAAAAATAGTCGGATCGAAGCACGTAAACCTCATGCCTCATTCTAAAAAAATGAAAACATTGCCCAACATAATAATTGGTGATGAGGCATGAGGTTTACGTGTTTCGATCTGACCATTTTTTGAATGAAAAATAGCTTGAAGGTTGCAAAGAGCAAAACCCGCATACTTTGGGTTGTTAATAACAACAAAAAAAACATTAGTGGCAAACCATAAAAACGCGACAAGTACAGGTGGCAAAGAGTTTTTTTCCCTTTAATAATCAAGACCACCTAATATCCCAGGATTCATAACAAAAACCAAAAAAAAAACTCCATAATAGAAATCCAAAAACCACTTCAAAATGGCGCCGTTGCGACTTGGCTTGGTTAAGGTATTCGATTTGCTTGTAATTTCTTTGAGTTTTTAGCTTTCTTTTGTATTTGACGTGTTTCTTGAGTGTATGCACGGACGTAGAACTCTTGGGAATGATTTGGCTCCTTACATTTCGAATCCCGAGCGATTAAGGAATTTAAGACGTTCCCTTGCAACTAATAAAAATATGGAGAATAATCTTCCCAACACTAGCCCATTTCTTAATCCCAACGGGAGGTCTCCACGGGCCCATGATCCTCAAAGCTCTATTAATCCCGAGCCCATTGTTCTTGTCGAGCCATCCACACCCATTGACAAGCCCGGGCCTTCAAGTTCCAATCCAACGGGCCCTCACGACCATGCTTTAGGAAATCAAGGGAGTGGTTTTACCACTCATGGACATTCCATGGGCCTACACCAAGGTACCACACCCCTTCCTAACTCTTTTAATGCTTTCATTTCGAATACTTATGACAATGGGGTTTACATTCCTAACATGGGAGGGCATGGTGCAAACCATATTGGGAATGGGATAAATGGTAGTGGTTATGGAAACGTGGGAGGGCATGGTGCAAACCATGGTTCTAATGGTGGAAATGTCAATGGTCAACCCAACATGGGAGGGCATGGTGCAAACTATGTTGGGTATAGAGACTTTATGGGTACGAATGGTCCGTATGGAGGTTATGGTGTTCCCAATCAATTTCCGAATATGTATAATGGAGGTTTTGTTGGTCCAAATGGTAATGTTGGTGGCCAAAGTCCAAATCCCATCCCGTTTTGAGTTCCTCATGCTTATAATTTCAATCATGCTCTAAATGGAAATCTTAACGATAATGTGGAGGTCCGGGTTATGGTGGTGCCGACAATAATGTTCAAGAGGGCACTCCCAATCCATTTGCGTTGTTTGGAGGTGTGGGCTCAAATGCCCAAAGTGCTCCTTCCGTCTTCGCTATGAGAGAGGTTAGAAAAGACGTTGTGGGGGTGACTATTTCATCTTGCGTATCCCTTCCTCCTAAGGTTATGGCTATTGATATACGATTGCTCAATTTTGCTCGACTTCCGATATTTCATGGGTTTTCTATATAGGATCCTCTCTAATTCCTTCGAAAATTCTTGTGGCAAGTCTTGAGTTTTCATCGTCCGAACATGATGAGTTTAGAGCATCTTCAACTCCGATGTTTCTCGTATGCTCTTCAAGATAAGGCGTTGTCATGGTTCATGAGTATTCCTTACAACTCGATTCATACGTGGGATGAGCTTTCGGTGATATTTTTGTATCATTATTATTCTGATGAAAAGAAGAACGAGTTGAGGATCAAGATTATCTCATTTAAACAAATGAAAAATGAGCCATTTCACTCGGCTTGGGCTCATTTCCAAGATCTTCTTGTGAGTTGTCCACATCATCATATGGAAAAGGAAATATTAATCCAAACTTTCTATGAGGTGTTGGACCCACATTTCCAATATATGGTGGACACGTCGACGGGGGGAAATATGAAGGATCAACCTCCTCAAGTGGTTCACAAGATTTTCACCACTTTAGCCAAAAATTCTCAACAAAAATCTTCTCGAGCGATGTATTATAGTGCTAATGAAGTGAGTGAAGCTTCTTCCCCTAGGGAGCTTGAGTTGGAAAAGAAAATAACGACTATGGAGGCTCCAACTGCTAAGTGATCTAGCCCAATACCGGATCCTCCGTGTGCATTGTGTGGAATATTTGGTCATGATACCACGTCTTGTCCTTCAAATCCCTCTTTCTATATGCCGATGCCTCAATCGGAGGAAGTGTGTGGGGTTCAAGGGTATCAAACGAAACCCGGTTTTACTAGGCCATCTTTTGCTCGTCCGCCGAATCACAATCCTCCTTATCATCTTAGCAACCGCATGCATCCGAATTTTAGTTATGCCAATAAAAATGCGAATGTTAATCCTCATGCGGTCCGTCTCGTCCGCCTATTCCGGTGAATGCTCTTACTCCACCTTTCGATCCGAATCTCTTGATCATTATGCAACAAATGCAATCATTTTTCGTTATGTTTGCTTCGTTCGATGTTAAGTTCAATGCTCTTGAGGCTACGACAAATGGGTTAAACACTAAAATAGGGCAAGTAGCAATTGATGTGAATATGCTCAAACAAGCTATTGAGAAAGGCAAATTGCCAAGCCAACCTTCACAATCTCATGCGGTAATGGACCTTAAAAGTGGTAGGGTGGTTGATAATAAGGTTATCCCGCCGTCTGAGGAGGAGGTAATTTCTATTCCGAATGTTCTTACTCTACCGATTCCCCTCCCGTGGGTCCCAATTTAGCAAAGGAACTTCCCGATGGCCTACACAAGTCTTTGAACCCATACAAAGCACCAACTTATAAGGCTCCTATACCCTATCCTTCCCGACTACAAAATGCCAAGAAGGATAAACAATTTCAAAAGCTCTATGATCTATTGTCCAACGTAAACATCACTCTTCCCTTGCTAGGTGCCATCCGGAATATGCCCGCTTACTCCAAGTTCTACAAGGAGCTTTCATCCAAGAAGATTGAAAGCAATATGAATGAGAGAGTTTATCTATCTAAGGAGGCAAGCGTGGTTTGTGATCCTTCCCTTCTGGCTCTTAATAAGGCGGATCCTGGCTCGTTTTGTATTGATATCACACTCGGGAATGAAAAATTCACTAATGGTATGCTAGATTCCAGTGCGGGTATTAATTTGATGTCGTCTTCAATTTATGAACAATTGGGACTTGATCCTTTACAAGAAAAAGGAATTTGCTTACAATTGGCCGATTGGTCAATTAGATACCCAAAGGGTGTAGTCAAGGATGTTCTTGTACAAGTTGGAGGGATTGTGGTTCCAGTCGATTTCGTATTGTTGGATGTTGGCATGGTGAAGAATGATGGCACCGAACACACTATCTTGCTAGCCCTTCCATTTATGGCTACAACTCAATGTTTGACAGACGTTGGGAAGAAAAATTTTGCATTGTCCGTGGTGGGTGAATCGGTCATGTTTTCTATGTCTAACTTGCCATCTATTCCATCAAGCATCTATTATGTGGATTGCTTATTTGTTGACGTGATTCAAGAGTTGGTTGAACAAGTTTATATGGAAGAAGAGAGCAAGGAGGAGGAGTTTGGCCCTGGAGTTTGTGTTGAAGGTTGTTATGAGGGAAATGAGGCTCTTGTTCGTAATGACAATTCAATTATATTTCAATGTGCCAAAGGATTGTGTGAGAGGGATTGTATATGTGTCGTTGAGGGCAACGACGGGATTTTAAAGGGGGAGGTGGAGATTATTGATGATAGGTTGGAAGTTGAACCCATTAAAAAGCTTGAAGATTATCTTGAGGGGATTGTTGAATTGCTCGAATTAATCCCCAATGAGGTCGAGAAGAGGCACAAGCCCGAGCTTAAGCCTCTCCCATCTCACCTTAAGTATGTCTATTCGTAAGAAGAGGAGAGCAAACCGGTTGTTATCTTTGCCAATTTGAATCGAGAAGAAGAGGAGAGAAAAGTCGCGAATACGAATTTGAAGGAGGCCGGGATAGAGAGAACGTTGCAAGTGAAGGAGTTAGATGAGCTTTGGAACATTCAATATGAAAATACTCGTATCTACAAGGAAAGGACGAAGCAAATCCATGACAAGTGGACAGTCCCAAAAGATCTTGAGTTTAGTATGCCCATCTTGCTCTACAATTCCCATTTGGCCTCATATCCCGGCAAGTTGAAATCTAAGTGGATGGGGCCCTATAAAATTGAAGAAGTCAATCCAAGTGGAGCAGTGACCTTAATCGACAAGACTCAAGAACGATTCCAAGTCAATGACCATCGGGTCAAACCCTATCGTCACGGTTTTCTCTTCCCACCGGACAAGGAGTTTATTGCTTTAGTGGATCCTCCCGTCTCAACTTCACCATGATCAAGAAGGGAGTTCGTCAAGATAATAACGTAAAATAAGCGCTTCTTGGGAGGCAACCCATGTTCTTCTTTATTTCTTTTTATTTTTACATTTCTTTTTTCCTTACTTTCTTTTTGATTTCTTTGATTTCTTATTATATAAAAATCTAAAAACATTCAGAAAATTGAAAAAAGAATTAAAATTAAAAAAAAAATGTGTTGTCTTTTGGTTCTTTTTAGCCCTTGGTTTTGTTTTGTTTTGATTCATGTGCATATTTTCTTGTGTTATTGATTTTGTGTATTATGGATGATTTTATTTTATAATGTTTTGTTTTCCGACTCTAACTTTGGTCTATTTGATAAAATAGTAGCGTTCATGGAGTTGGGAGAAACAAGCCTTGCTCGGTTTTTGCTTGTATTTCTTGGATTCTTAAGTGGACCCCACCGAGCTCGACCCAAAACTCACTCGGTTAAGGAAGCTTCTATCTCACCCTCTTTTTACTTGTTTTTCATTAAAATGCAATGAGGGCATTGCATGGTTTAAGTGTGGGGTGGGTAGGTGGTTAAGGTCCGGGTTTTACAAAGCATGATTTGTCTTTATTAACTCGAGCCTTGGCGAAGTGATGCATTCTTGTCGAAGTGACGCTTACTAATTGTGCATTTATATGGTTGAGTCATTTTTGTGTCTTGTGTGAGTTTATTACATTGTTGAGCAATCACCACATGCTTAGAAGTTTAAATAGTTTACTTGTCGGGTTTTTACATGTATAAGCCCTCTTGTGTAAGGAATTAGAATGTTTGTGCTTCGTCCAAAACCTGACTATATATATAAATACTCAACATTTACTCGTGAAAGGATTGCAAAGATTTAAAAGCTCTTTTGATTTTGTCTTCCAAAACCCGGTGCAAACTATTGAGTAGCCTTGTGTGAATTATCGGTTTTCCTTGCATTTATATGGAAATTGCATTGAGGTGGCTTGATTTTTGCTCGTACATGATTGAATTTGGAAATGACCTCAAGGCAAACATATCACCTTTATTCCAGACATATCCAAAAAAAATATAAGCTACTTAAATATCCCAAATGAGCCCTCTTGAGCTATGCCCCATTTCTTATTAGCAGAGCTCGATTTTAGCTCTTATATCTTCGAATATTTTGAGATGAGAGTGTATGTTGTTAGTTGGCTAGGAATGTGTGGGAAATCAACTGTAGATTTTAGGTTTTGAGTTTATTATTTAAAAATAAAATAATAAAACTCCAACATAAATCACGAAAAGTGATAAAGCGTGCGTTTAAGTGAAAAGCCTAATCTTTAATAAGGCTAAATTTAGTAAAAAGAAGAGAATTCAAAAAGCTTCCAAGTGTTGTGAAATAAAATTCGAAAAAGTGTATGAGTGTACGAAAGGGTTTTGAATGGAAGTTTTGTAATTTGGGAAGGGTGAAGCAATCTTAAGCTTCGGGTTCTAGTATTTATGGTTTCGTGTATTATCGATAACGTTTGATCGTGTGTTAGCCACTATATCCATATATTCCATACCTTACCAAAGAGCCAACATTACAATCCAAAATAAAGACCTCTTTCGATTCTTGTTTGGTCATGTACAATGGATGCTTTTGATTTTCTAATGTGTGAAATCTTGACAAGGTTCATGTATTGTCCGATTTGAGCGTATACACGTCCCATATATTAGAAAAAAAGCACTTGAGTGAATTGAGCGAACAACCTCAAAATTCCATTTGTGAGGAAGTCATCAGTTTGGTTCTCATTTGAGAAAGGGTAATACGATGCTTGGCGATAACGAGTTCATGTTGATACTTTTATCATTCTAATAAGGATAAGCACAATGATTCTTCTTTTTACATAATGTTCATTGCATGTAAATTCTCGATTCTTTTCATTGCTCGAGGATGAACAAACCAATAAGTGTGGGGTGGTTGTTTTGCATGTGATTGTGGTGTTTTTCTCGTATTTTTAATTAGGTTTTAGTGTTGTTCATAGTGGAATTGGGTCGAGTTTCGTTAGGTTATTAAGTTGTTTTCTTGTTTTATTGTTTTTCGAGTTTCTTTTTGATTTTATACTTAATTTGGTTAAATGGGTTCAATTAATTTGTGAATGGGTGTGATTCTTGCTAGATTTGAAGTTATGAGTGACAAAAAGAATTCGAAGAACGAATACGTGCAACATTTGGCGATCGAAGTGACAAGGAAGCGAAAAAGTAGGTGAAATTGGCCCTTGGCCTAGCTTTGGATCAAGCCAAGGCAAGTCTCAGCAAGCCAAGACGTTCCAGGGTGCGTCATCCACGCCACGAGCTAGCTCCGAAACACCAAAATATTCTGGAATGGTCACCAAGACGTGCCAAGTCGCGCCAACCTGCAGGGGACCTTGACGCACGCCTTGACGCAAGCCAAGACTCGCCCGAACGCCTGCCAACGTACGTCAGCGCCCAACACCTGCCAACGCACGCCAGTGCCTGCCAACGCGCGCGAGCACTTGCCAAACGTGCTCCACCAGCGCTTGCAAACCGTGCGCTTGCTAACGCACGCCAGTGCCTGCCAATTGCGTACCTGCAAGTCCCTGCCACAGCCCGCACCTACAACCGTTCACCCATGCCAGCCGCACACCCGTGCCCACCCATGCCGAGCCAAGGCACGCCCAGAAATGCCAGCGCCCAGTAATGCCCACACGCCCTTGCTGCGCGCCAAGCCTCGCCAATGTTGCAAGGTCATTTTGGGTCAACCTTGGTCAAACACGGGAAATCCAAGTTTAAGGCTTATTTGACCCATTTGCAATTAATTAAACCTAGTATAAATATATGCAAGATGAATTCAAGTAGATATCTCTCATTCTTCCAACTCATGCATGAGTTTGGAGTCTCTAGCTTTTAGGTTTTATATCAAGCTTTTCCTTGGGTTTGTCAGGTCAAGAAGAATTCAAGCCATCACTTGGATTTAATTTGGATTGTAATTTCATCAAAAATGTGATCCTTTTTCTTAATTCAAGTAAGCTTTTCTTCATTTATTTCTTGTTCTTCAATTTATGCATTTCGTCTTAACTCTTAGATTTGTTGTTAGATTTATGATTTGGTTTATGGAATCTAGGTGAGTGACACACCTTGATAATAGATCAGGCTCTTGATTGTTTTATTTTAAGTATTTCTTATGCTTTATTTTGGTTTTTATTTCCATGCATGGTTTAATTTTGATTCCTAGATCTATTCCTTGTTTTTAGTTATTTTTCATAAAGATTTTAACTTTCACATCAACTTTCATTGATCTTTCCAATGGTGCTTTCGATCTTCGTTGATTCGTATTATTTAGATTTCATGATCATGCATGCATAGTTGTACCTTAGGCTTCTTTGGTTGTACTTTGTTGTTTCTATACTTTGTATTGCTTATTTTGATTATTGCTTGCAATTTCCTTATGGAAAACGCATGAGGTATTTGAAATACTTGCTTTACACTTTTGTTTTCTTTTTAGTTTTCATAAGCTAAAAATTCATTGATTCGTACAATCATTTGAATTCTGATAATACCAAGCCATGAACCTCTTACATCTTACTATAACACTACTAAAAATTTAGCCCCCACATAAATATAACTAACTATGCGTAATACTTTCTCAAGTGATAAATGTTCCGAGAGAGTGGAACAACTTTCCCTTAATCATCTTCCAAAAATGTAAGCACCTCCTTTTAAAACCTTAGTTACTTTAGGTCCCACCCAATTTGGATCCAGCTTTCTCATGGGATATATTGCAATAGCTCGTCTCCATAACAAACCTCATACTTAGAATCACCTTTTCCTCACCTTTTGGTTATATGCTGTATCTTTTTCTTGTATCTTTCAACTAGCTGCAACTATTTCTCGTATCTCGTCCATATCACCTCTAAAGTTTCTATAGCCAATTCCACATTTACTTCTAGATCAAAGTTAGTTACCTAATGAGATCCATCCAACAACTACCCCAGCTGGAATTACTACTTTCATCCCATAAAACAAACTGGAGTTGTTCGATATTCCCATAAAACTGACTGTAGTTCCTCAATCTTAATTTGGCCTTGTATGATAATCTTGTTGGTAACATCGACCTATCAATTATTCTGTGGATGAGCCACCAAGGCAAATCATTGTTTTATGCCCATATCCTTACACCAGGCCTGCAACATGTTTCTCGTAAATTATGTACCATTATCAGACACTAATACATTTAGAAATTCATACCTGGAACAAATATTGTCAAAAATAAACCCTATCATTGTTTGTTCTGCAATATTGGTTACAACCTTTGCTTCCACCCACTTAGTAAAGTAATCAACTACCATTACTAAATGTTTCTTTTGTGATGTGGCCTTTGGAAGAGGTCCCGCGATGTCAATCCCCATTGCGCGAATAGGCACATCTAGCTCATTAAAATCATATACTTCACAAGCACATGAATAATAGGTGCATATATATGCCACTTTTTATAATTTATTACTAATTCCCACTATTTGTTTCATTTGAGGCTAGAAAATATAGCCTGAAGAGCCATCCTGACCAATGCTCGACTCTTCGTATGATCTCTGTAATACCCCAGATGTATTTCATTAAGGACCCCCAGTCCTTTTTCTAGTGACAAACGCTTCAGATAAGGTCCAAAGTACGACCTCTTATATAACACACCATCAATCAAACAAAAATATGCCACAGTAGTAATCACGCCATACCATCTGCAACCCGATTTACAAGGTACTGATAGGAGTTCGACGATCTTCCACCCCATCTATCACCATCACTTTTCCCACTACTCTCTTGAAACTGCTAGCTTGTAATTCCGTCAAAGTTATTATTCAAATTTGACAGTCCCCCAATGCACCTGACATCTTGGTGATCTAATCATCCCGCACATCTTGTGACATATATTAAGTGTTCCCGTTTGAACTCCTTGAATTGCATCGCCATTTTTATCACTATCTTCAAGTACTCTTGCATGCACTCCTCCATTGCCTCAAAAGACCTTTTATATTGCATGATACCAACTGAGAATCTGTATATGCCCATAGACGATTTACATTTATGTCGCTCACCATCTTCAAGATTTACAACAATGCCTTGTACTCTACCTCATTGTTAAATGCCTTAAACCCCAATTTTTTGGCTTAATATAGGTCCTCTCCTTCCGGAATAATTAGAAAAACCCCAAAATCCTAGCCCCGTTAATCATAGTTGACCCACCTACATGAATCAACCATGCCTTCTCATCTGCCACTACCTCATACGATCACATCATCTCCTACAAGAAACCCACTAACAACTGCGCCTTTATCATCGTTTACACCTCATAGATAATGTCTTATTCACTAAGTCCCACTGGCCACTTTAGAAATCAACCTAACATATTAGGCTTGCTCAAAACTTGTTTTAAAGACAAGTTGGTCGTTACCCTGATCCTATGCCCCAAAAAATAAGGTCGCAACTTCCTATCTATGCATACTAAAGCAAATCCCCCTTTTCTAGCTCTGAATAATGCTGCTCGGCACCTTGTACAAAATTATGAACTTACCATCATCTTGCCTACCGATATGTACAAAATTAAATCTTCCCCAGGTAGGGGTTTTGTCAATAAGGTATTTTTGCCAAGTACTCTTTCAGACTCTCAAAGGTCTCTATTGCCTCAGTTGTCCATTCAAACTTAGATTCCTTTCTCAAAGTTCTAGAAAAGGAAAAGCCCCTTTCTTCCGACCTAGAAATAAAACAAATGAGCACAGCTATCGGCCCTATTAAAACCTTTACGTCCATCGCCTACTAGGTTAAAGCATCTCCATAATAGCTCACACTTTCTCTTGATTCACCTTGATACCTCGCTCGATCACCATATAACCCAAAAAATTTCCCCAACTCTACTCTTAAAGAACATTTTTTTGGATTTAGTTGCATCCCATACTGTCGAAAAACTAGGAGAACCCTCTTTAAGTCCCCCACATGTAACTCTGATCTTTCGCTCTTTACCAGCATGTCATCCACACAGAACACCATAGTTTCTACCAACAAACTCTTGAACATCTGATCTAATAGCCGCTGATATGTAGATCCCGCATTTTTAATCGAAATAACATGGACAAAAAATAATAAGTCCCTATTGAAGTAAAGACTCACCTTTGGCTGATCCTCTGGCGCCAATGGAATCTTAAGTTACCCTTGTGACAAATCCATTATACTTAATAACTCGCAACCTGATTTAGAATTAACCAGTTGGTTGATGTAGGGTAATGTATAATGATCTTTAGGACAAGCATTATTCACCTCGCAAAAGTCAACACATATTCTCCAATTATTCCCCGATTTAGGTACCATCACCACATTCAATAACCATTCCGATAACTAAATCTCATGTATATGCTCAACCTTCAATTACTTTTGTACCTCCTATTCTATCACCTTGCCCATCTCTATGCCAAAGTGACTCATTTTCTGTTTTACTGGTCTAATGGATGTATCCGCGTTCAAGTTATGTTGCGTCACCTCGGGATATACACCTACCAACTTATTATCTCTAAAGGAAAAGATGTCCCTAGACTCTTTTAACAAGTTTATGAACTCATTCCGTATAGATTCTTGAAACTGACTTTCTATTCTTATCGTGCCCTTCTATTAATTCAATCTCCATCAACTCCTCATGAGGCCATACATATTTATCTTCCATTTTAGTCTTTTTAGTACTTCTGATACTTTCTCGCGCATCACCATTCTGATCCCTTTTGCTGTCGCTCATCCCTTCTGCATAATAAGTGTATAACACGAACGCACAACTAACTGATCCGCGACTACTTATCCTACCTTATATCTTGATGGATACTTGATACTTATGTGATAAGTAGATGTAACCACCTAAAACTCATTAAGAGCAGGTCGTCTTAATATGATGTTGTATGCTGAGTATGGAATGATCACCAAGACTTTAAGTTTCTTTTCCATCTAGAATTTTCTTTCGACTAAAGCCACCATAAAAACCACCTCTCCTTCAATAATGACCTACGTCCGGTTAAACGCATAAAAAAGTGTCTGCACAGGCCTCGGCGTCTCCACTACATCCATATGCTCCAAATAATGCTGATATGAAATATTGATAGAGCTCCTGTTATCAACAAATGCCTTGCTCACACCATAGGTAACCACCTCTGCTAGCATGACTAGCGGGTCATTATGCTCAACTTACAAACCCCATCTCTATCCCAGCTCAGAGTAAATAACTGGTCCCGAATGTGGCGGTTGTAAGTTTACCATTGTAATCTCTGAAGGACCTGGACTAGAGGCATTGACATGAACCTTCCTTGCATTATTTGAGTCTTCGTCAGTAGGTCCTTCTAGAATCATGTCGATTCTTCTCTTGTTGTTATCGGGCTCGCCATTCTCCTCTTGGGTTTCTTGTGCCTCATGTATCCTTGCTTGTCCACTTGTTCGCACACTAGGGGAACCTCCTGGGGGAGGTTTCGGAAGTTCCTGCCTTTGACCTCGCCCCCTCTCTTGATAAATAAACTCCCTCAAATGTCCTTATTTGAACAACCTTTCAATATCATCTTTCAAATGGCAACACTTCTCTGTAGAATGTCCATAATTATTATGAAACCTGCAGAAATATTGTGACTTTGACTTAATAGGTACCTCCGATGTAATCGTCTAACCACATTATAACATTAGGTTGTGGTCTCTTTATTATAAAAAAATTTATATACCTTGGATCCTTTAATGGTGTGAACTCCTCGGGGTCATACATCGAACCCTTCTATCAACTCCCACATCAGATCTCCCCCTATATTATATTAGTGCAGTAAACAAATAAGATTGCCGATGAGAATCCCTTATAGTTTCTTCATTTTTAGCCTGGAGCCTTTCCACATAGTCTTCTTCATAAGAAAATCACAAGTGTCATTCTTCTTCAGCTTCCTCCACGTGGATATATTTGATACTTCTATCCAGTATCTCCTCAAATGTGAGAGCAGGTCTCTTAGCCAACTACTTCCTCAATACCATGTGCGTAAACCCTTAGTAAATTCACCAACCATTATCTCGTTTGTAGCGCTAAACAGCTCCAAGCTAGCTTTCGTAAACTTGGAGACGAAATCCTCCAGAGGCTCATCCTTTTTCTAGACTATGGCAAATAATGACATAATTGTCTTCATGTGTGTTCTTGTGCTAGAAAAGTGAATCAAAAATGAGGATCCCAGTGCTTTGAAACAGTTTATTCATCTTGGAGCGATCTGGTTGAACCAATCCTACATCGGTCCTCACAAAGTAGATCAATATGACGACATGCGACCTCATCAAAAAATTGGCACAACATTGTCTCGTTCTTAAGACTCGGTACGTGCCAGGCGGTACTTGGCAGTTTATCTTCGTAAGAATATAATCTATTTTACCCCTTGGTAAAGAGGCATTCATTATCTCCTATGAGATCGAATGTCCTCAATCTTCCTCTGATCTCGCCCCCGTGACATGTTTCTCTGCCTGCGTATCCTGTATTACTTTAGAGGTAGGGGGTACATCATCATCCTCATCTTCCACCTTTTGTTCTCTTCTCCTCCAAAACCCTCCTCGGTTAGCCACCACTCCCCGAGGTCCCCCATATTCTTCCTCCTCCTCATCTTCTTCTAGTGCTTCCTGCTTGTCCCATAGAAATTGGTCTTCTTCCTCATGTTTCCTTTCTCGTTTGGACGCTCTAAGTGGTTTCAGCCTAGGCTTCCTCTTTTTTTGAGCTTTCCTTGCATGGGGAGGCTATTCAAACTCTTCATGTTCCTCACACTTTTGCCCCTTGTGCCCATTGACCCTTTGCTCGCCATCTTTCTCTCCATTATGAATTTCGGCATCTATTATCTGCTACCTTAAATCCAATGGTATAACATCGAAAAGCTTTGGTAACATACCTTTCTTAATGTCAAGGATATGATGTCCTGGAAGCTGATCCCACTTCTCCATTCCATATTCAGGGCTCCTCCCCTTCTTGAATCTTTTATGGGGGCAGCTTGATTGTCGCACATGTATCCTTCGGATCCTTTATTTCCATTACCACCTTGTTATGATGTGTGGTCTGCCCCATGGTCCTCTGTCTGTGTTGGAGGAATCAGTTTTCCTCAACAGTAAGAATAGCGACGTCCGCATCCTCAACCTCATTTCCAAAAAAATGTAGTACGTGCGGTGTTATGTTCTTTGGCTTCATGACTCTGTACCTCACGTGTTGGGTTCAATGACTCGATGTCACTCGTATTCCCACAGATAACACCACTTGATGCGAAAAAAAAGATTGCTCACCAAGAAAGAGATCGGATCGCACTAGATCCGTTTCTTGAAGCATGATTGACCTGCACAAAAACCCAAGTCGGATAGCCCAGACGTAGGCCCTCCAATACTTAAGTCAGTAATCTTATTTGATAAAAATGAGAGCAATAAAGTAGGAATAATCAACTTAAAAATAAATGAGGCCTGGTCCTCTTTATATAGATACTAGAGACGTACACCACAAGTTAGGATCTTTATCTTTCAATCATACTCAATCTACATAATTAGAAAAACCATCTCATATTAGAATTGTTGCCCTCTTAAGTTACCATAATAACGATGTTTCTGTAGTATTTTGGAACATTCTACTATGTTACTGATCTATCGGGGGGCCCATTACCATATTAACCATAAAAACATATATACCTATTACCATATTACCTTATTAACCTCATACGCAAAGACCTAAAATTTTATACCATATTTGCCATATTATCGACCCATCAGAACTTAAGCTTTTCTCAACGCGACATTTTGAACCAGTTGGGCCACCAAGAGTCCATGCGGCCAAAATTGATGATCAAAACCTCATAAGAATCTCATCATCCCCATAGTGCCTACCTATTTTCCAACTTTTATGTTATGTATGGCCGACTAGTTGATGCCCAGTAGTATCATATAAATAATAAATCCTGTTGCATTTTCTAGAACAATTCAAATAAAATATGATATTTGCAGGGGCGGATCTACCCTGCACCTTGTGGGGGCCATGACCTCCCCAAAAACTTTTAAAAATCTTATTGGTATATAGATTCTTTTTTAATTTTCAGTTATATAATTAAAGGCCTCCCCTAAAGTAAAGAATATTGGGATAGTGTGGTGATTTGTTGATGGAATCTCTTACTAACATGTCCTTGGTTCAATTCCCATCGGCTGCTGTGTTTTTTATTTCATTTATGTATTTTTCTTTTTCAATTTTTTCTATTTTTCCTTCCATTTTTTTTACCTTTTTGATTTTCACTATGTTTTTTCTTTCAATTTATGTATTTTTCTTTTTCCATTTTTCTATTTTTCCTTCAATTTTTTTTTAACTTTTTGATTTTCGCTTCTCTTCTCTGTTACTAATTAAATCAAATAACAACAATAAAACACGTCTCTTTCATCTTCATTTATTTATATTTAAAAACAACTATTTTTTTTTTCTTTCAATTTATGTATTTTTTTTTTCTACCTTTTGGGTTTTTGCTTTTCGGTTACTAATTAAATCAAATAACAACAAGAAAAATACCTCTCTTTAATCTTCATTTATTTATATTTCTCAACAATTATTTTTTGTGCTTTTTCTTTCAATTTATGTATTTTTCTTTTCCCACTTTTTCCTTTTTGGTTTTTGCAACTCTGTTACTAATTAAATAAAATAACAACAAGAAAAACACCTCGCTTTTTATCTTAGTTTATTTATATTTCTCAACAATTTTCTTTTCTTTCAATTTATGTATTTTTTTTCCATTTTTTTTTTACCTTTTTGGTTTTCGCTTCTCAGTTACTAATTAAATAAATACAACAAGAAAAACATCTCTATTCCATCTTTATTTATTTATATTTCTAAATAATTATTTTTTCTTTTTATTATACGGTCTCCCCAAATTTATAATTTAAATTCGCCCCGGATATTTGTGTACAACAAATATTGAAATGTTGTGTTATATTGATTGCAAGTATTAGTGTGATTATGTGATCAATTACTTGATCTTTTTTGGTTAGATAATTATATGATATTTATAAATAATTTATTTTAAAGTTTCCTGCAGAAACATATTACTCCATTATAAGAATTTGATATTAGTTTGAACTAATTAATTTTTATCAAATTTGCGATTTTTATTATAAAACTGAAATCTTCATATTGCCCCTAATAATACTCAAAATAAGTATTTTAATAAATCACGATTAATTATTCCAAATTCAAGATTTGGTACTATAAATAATAATTCATCGTGCCAACCCATCTTCAGTACGATCCATCAGTTTGGTTTAGTTGAACTTTTCCATACCAAACCTAACAAAAATATACGCACCAACGCTCACAAAGAGAATATATGGTCAGACAAGACGGTCGACATGTTATGGCCCCGCCATTCTTTGTTCATTTGATTTTCTCAAACAATTGGACATGACATGTGACATTACAAGACCTTCACCAAAAAGTAATAACAAATAAATAAAAAAAGAATTAGGACTTTAATGTATGGGGTTTTTTCTACCGGTACTACTTTTTCACCCTATTTCCTTTCGAAAAGTCTACAAGTTAATTGAGCTGAGGCTTCCACAGTAAAGTGAAGGATTACTTGTGATTTTCTCATTATGTTTACCAGTTAATTATAGTCATTTGCTTATGTGACACAACTAAACAATAACAAGGCACAATCATTAGTTTGTTGACAGTTAGTTAAAATGATCATATTGTTCCCAGCGAGCTAGCTACATATTAATTACACACGGGATTATCATTATCATCATCATCCATCTCATACGACACTAATTAATCATGTAAGCTATATGTCACTATTTTTTGGTAAGCGACCTCATTTCTTGCAAGGAGCATTCCTTCTAGGAGGTGGGTGAGCTGTTTTTTAGAGTAGCGAACTGAAATATTGGAGTGGTCAGCTCTCATATAGGGTGGCGACCTCTTATGGTTTAACCAGCTCGGCGCTGGGTGTTGAGCTTTACAATTGTTGGGCCCGAACGAGCTAACATGGATGGTATTTTGTGAGGTCCCGACGAACTATATTTAAAGAATCACAGGCCCAGACCTATTCTGGTAATTTAATCGAAAGATCTATTATTTATGGGAATTTAGCATATAAGAGAAATCATAAATGTAAGTCGATCATGGTATTTATATAATTATAGTGGGAGAAGGTAACCCTAACTTGGTGGAATACTTCTCTTGTTTATATAAAGGGGTTCAGGCCTCACTTTTATTTTAAGTTGATTATCACGATTTAAGCACTCGCAATATCTCTCGCAATCTCTAACTTAAGTATCGGAGGACCTTCGTCTGGGCCGTCCACCGCCTTGGTTGAGGTGTTAATTTGCAGGATCGATCAAGTCGTCAGGAGACTCTTGGAGATCAATCAGGTCGCTGCGACGCAGTTTGAAGTTATTAAGGTTGCTGATCTCGTTTCTGAGGTTAGTATCCCATATTCTTGAGAGCCAGCTGTTTTTGGTTTTATCAAGTGGCGCCGTCTGTGGGAAAAAGGGATAACGAGTTCTTGGGCGAAAGACGTGGGAAAATTCGGAAACACACTATGAAGGAAAGAAACATGCCACCCCAGATCCTGGATTTCGGTACTGGATCCAGCAAATAAATGAAAAAGAACAAAGAAATTGATAAAGGAGAGCAGACAAAAGACGGACTAACACCTCCACTGGCACCTCCCCCAGGAGGACCAACGTTTCAGAATCTGGCTGGCACACCATCACCCTCGCCAGAGAAACAAAAAGAAAAAGAACCTGAAGGAGAAGAGCAAGTGAAGACTCCGGAAGTTATCGCGCAAAGGGCTGTCTGCATAGGGACAAAGAAGTGGAACGAATTGCCTAAGGATAAGCCTTGTCAAATCAATAAAGTATTTTTGGAAGGGCTTATGGACTTCATACCTCTGGAAAAGCAAGAAGTTCTAAACAAATACCTAGCAGGCGAGCTGGGTATGGAAAAAGAGAAAGCTGGTAAATTGGATGATGGGCACGCGAAAAAATCAGTAACGAAAAAACAAAAGCGAAGTGGAGGATCTCCATCGCGGAGATCATCCCGCGAGAGGAAGGGAAGCTCGAGCAATCGAAAGTATGTATATTCCTCCAGCTCCACCTCGTCTTCAGAGTCCCGCACTCAGAAGTATAAATATAAGAAAGGGAAGAAGTTAAGAGTAGGGCGAAAACACTATAAACATCGAGGTCGGCGATATGGTAAGCATACTAGTGAAAGTGAAACAGAAGGCTCGAGCACAGATGGCGAGTTCATGGAAAGATCTCAAAAAAGCCGAGGTCAATATCATGAAGATAAGGGAGAAAACGAGGTCGGGCCAGGAAATAAGGCGTTCAGAGATATGCAAGAGGCACTGCAAACTCTGCAGAAGCAAATGGTGGGAGAAAAGCTTGACAAGGAGAAGGAACATCCTTTTTCGGATGATATATTACAGGCTGTGTTACCTAAGGGGTATAAAAAATTGGAATTTCAATATTGTGGGGTGACGGATCCAATCTATCATGTACAACTCTTTGAGAATGAGATGATCTTGCATGGGTATACTGATGCTGTGCCATGCCGGGATTTTATATCTACCTTAAGGGGAATTGCATAAAGCTGGTTTCACCAATTAGCGAAGGGAAAAGTTACTAGCTTTCGGGTGTTGCGAGCTACCTTTTTGAAGAAATTATCTAGCGTGAAGCAAAATACAAAGACTGCACAGTCACTTTTGGAATGGTGCAGCGACCAGATGAAAGCTTAAAGCAGTACGTCAACAGGTTCACGAATGCCACATTAGGTACCCACCGCTACAGATGAAATGAAGGCAGGGGCATTACATATAGGGTTAAGGAGGGAGGATTTACACAAATCTCTGGTTAAAAAAGCGGTGCGGACATACGATGAGATTTTGGAGAGATGTAATAAATATATACAGGTGGAAGAAGCTGAGGAGGAGCATCGTTTACGATTCAGGGTGGAGGTCTCGGAGACCGGAGGCAATATATCGAAGAGGTCGGAAGTCAGAAGGGAATTCAGGCGGGTAGTACACGGGCTCTTAACCTCGGGTTCCGAGAGGAGAGTAGAGCCTAAATTAGATACAAGAAACTGGAGAGATGAATATTTCACGTCTTTGGTCTATCCCCAGGCTAAGGTGTTCACCATCATGGAGCGTTTGATACCTAATGACATAAAGTGGCTGGAAAATCACGCGCACACTAGTGGAAAAAAGTCGATTGGATGCGCTGCATAAGTGGTGGTTCAAAGAGGAACCGCTGCAAAAAGTACAAATGTGGCGCTTATTAACAAAGAACCGCAATAAAAAAAATAAAATTTTCGTCCGGGTGGCGCTTATTGAATGTCAAGCGCCACCAATAATACTATAAGTGGCGGTTTCATTTTAAAACGACACAAAAAAAAAATTCGGGTGGCGGTTCTATAAAGAACCGCCACTTATAAAGAAACACCAATATTGAAATCGGGCAGCGCTTATTTGGATAAGCGCTACTAATAATAAACGGCTTTTTGGCATCGGTCATTCATAGAAACGCCACCCGGTTTTTAACTATTAGAGGCGGTTAAAAATTACAACCGCCAATTATAACTCAAATAAATTCAGAACCGACGCGGCCCCAGATCCGAAACCCCACCATTTTACCTCATTTCTAACAGTAACCCAATTACTCTCCACAATTCGGGCACAAATAGTTCGTCGGCGCCGTGATTTGCAGCCCCTTTTCACGGATGAGATTTTCCACCTTTATGTAGTTGTATGTACTCCGTTGGTTGAGCAGGAGTTAAGATAGTTTGTTGAGGTATTTGAGAAAAGCGCAAGAGGAAGTTGATAGAGTTTTATAGGGTCGGCTTCCCACTTACGAGGACGTAAAGAATCTTAAATTCTTGACGTGTTGCATAATGGAATAGATGAGTCTATATCCTCATCCACCTGTTAGTTGCAAAATATATATATTTAAAGAAAATTGTCCTTAATTTATTTCTTGGAATATAAATTTGTTAGGTTTTGTTGAGAAGAGCGCAAGTTGAAGACGTATTATCTGGTATGATCATTTTAACAAGTAATCAAGTGGTTTTAACGTGGGTCTTAATTTAGGGAGGAGGGAATATTGATAGTGCGGGAAGCTTGGTTAAGAGACAGCATCGAGAAGGAGGAGCCTCAGCCGATGGATGCATCAAGTTAATAAGCTACATTACCTGTGTGAGTCTGATTTCTTTCTTCTAAGCAAATATGGTAACGAACAATAACCACATGCTGTAAAAACCCTAAACTATACAAAGCTGGAAAAAAAAACTCGTTATCTGTGTCTATAAAAACCTCTCCCATTTTATTCTTGGGTATAATTTTAGTTGGTCCTTGTGTTCTCTTCTTGAAACTTAAGCACTCGCAAAAATGGTAAATTTTGCGTCTCCCAATTTTTCTTTGTCTAGAATTGCTGTCGCATTGCTTTTGATCGTACTGTTGGTTTTATGGTTTGAATGAATACTTGATCAGTAATTGATCTGGTTTTTTTTCATTCATATCATTTGAAATGATTGTGTGAATTTTCGTTCGATCATCATTTTATTTTATTGTGTTAATTTTGATCCGATCCTGATCGATCTGATTTCTTTTGTAAGTTGCTCTTTGAAGTTGATTTCTGAACTGAATTAATGGGAATGATAGCATTTTGATTCAGATATTTTCTTATATTTTAATTGGATTTTGTCTGCGGATAATTGAGCTCAACGGCGTGATAGGTGATTATGGAATGATCTTACGCTATTGTATTAATTATCTATTTATTTTAATTTTAACTGATGGAATAGTATTATTCCTTCATTTTTTGAAGTTTCTCTGATCTTAACTGATCTTACTTATGATCTTATCTATAGGCAAATGCAGCGTCTGGGATGGCTGTGCACGATAATTGCAAGTTGAGTTTCTTGGAGCTGAAGGCGAAAAGGACTCACCGCTTCACCGTGTTTAAGCGATGATATTCGCAATGTGTTTGCGAGATATTTTATTGACATTCTTCTAAATTCTTAAATTTAAGCATTTGTTGAGTATATTGATGAGAATCAATTGTTATGGTGTGAGATGATATATTTGAATGATTTTTGTTTGCTATTTATGACATAAAAGATGTTTGTTTGGATAATTTGTATTTGCTATGAATATTTTGGTTTGTAGGATTTATAATAAATTTTGGGAATTTCAGATTTTGTGTATTTTTGGTGCAGATTTTGTGAATTTTTGGAGCTGTTTTTGTGAATGGCCAAAAAAAAAAAAAAAAACAAACATATTGGCAGCGGTTCTTAGCTAAGAAGCGCTCCCAATAATAGTTTTGGCAACGCTTCTTATCTAAGAAGCGCTGCCCGGTTTCTGTTTTTGGCATCACTTCTTAGCTAAGAAACGCTATTGGCAGCGGTTCTTAGCGAAGAACCGCCACCCGAATCTAATTTTAAGCGGCGGTTCGAACCGCCACCCTTTTTTTATACTTTAAGCGTCGCTACTATAAGAGGCGGTTCATAACCTCCTCTAAAAGCTGTTTTGAACCGTATAATCGCCTTTTTTGCACTAGTGGCAGCTCCCTACTAATCCCAAGTCAGATTTCTTTTGCCTGTTCTATAATAATTATGGTCATTTCACGGAGAAATGCAGGATCTTGAAAAAGACTTATAAAGACTGGACATCTAAAGGAGGTTGTATACAAAGATAGAGAACCGCAAGAACAAAGGCAGCCGTTGCCCCCACCACCTCCAAGGGATCCACCACAAAATCAGGCCGAGAGAGCCACAACAAGGAAATCAGAGGCAGGAGGGGCCAAGGAGGAATAAAGGGAGAATAAGCATGATTTTGGGAGAGCAAACGGATGGTGATACTAATAGTGCACGAAAGAAGCACATCAAATCAGCCCGGCCTGGACCATGGGAGGTCGCTAGTATAAGTAGGCGACCACAGAGGGCAGGACCTATCATATCTTTTGGTCCTAACGAACGACGCGGGCTGCAGGAAGATCATAATGATGCGCTGATAATTGAAGCAGAGATAGCGGGATTTGAGGTCGGGAGAATTTTTGTGGACAACGGGAGTTCCGTTAATATAATATACACGGATTGCCTGGAGCAAATGAAACTGGATTTGAGGGTGCGACCTGTGAATACGCCGATATACGCATGTAATGATGCACAAGTGATTACGGAGGGGGAGCTAACACTTTCAGTGGTGTTAGGAAGAGGCGAATTGCAGACAAAAAGGATTTGAAATTTTTAATTGTTCATGGGAGATCGGCGTATAATGCAATATTAGGACGACCTGCTCTTTATCAATTATAGGTGGTAACATCTACATACCATATGAGCATAAAGTATCCTATAGAAGATAAGGTAGGGGAGGTCATATCCGAGCAGCAGGTCGCTAGGTCATGTTATCAGATGACAGTCAGGAAAGGCTTGAGTGAGAACAAATGAGAAAGGGGTGAAGAAGTCCAAGAGGATATACTTAGTGCAAAAAAGATGAAAGAACATGATAACTCTGTTCGGCCACATGAAGAATTGATTGAGATTTTGTTGGAGGAAGGACGCCCAGAGTATACTACGAAGATTGGAACCCTAATGTCCGAAACATAAAAGGGAGAGCTGATAAAATTACTGAGAGAATTTCGAGATGTCTTCGCTTTTGGGGATGGAGAATTGATAGAGGTATCCCCAGAGGTCGCGCAAAATCATTTGAATGCTGATTCGGAGGTAAAATCGTTCAAACAGAAAAGAAGGCATTCTGGGCTTGAACTGGATAAAATAATTTAGGAGGAGGTGCAGAAGCTGTTGAAGGCTCTAATTTCAAGAATACTTATCTAATGTTGTAATGGTACCTAAACCAGTGCAGAAGTGGAGGATGTGTGTTGATTTTCGCTACCTAAATAAAGCATGCACATAGGATCATTATCCACTGCTGCGAATTGATCAACTGGTTGATTCAACCTCGGGGTGCGAGCTATTAACACTACGCCAAAAAAGCATTCAAACAGCGCATGTCAGATAGCGATTTAAGTTACTAGTGCTATCTGAAAAAATTTGGGACTTTTATACGACGCTTTATTATGTTTGCGCTATCTAAAATATATTATATATTAACTTTACATAGTTCTTTTAATGTAAAGCGCTATCTGAATGCAGGTAGATTTTTGAAAGAGCGATTTATATGGAAGAGCGCTATGCGAACAACTTCTTTTTTATAGCGCTTATAATATGAAATGCTCTCTAAAAAACTAGTCAATATTAAATAGCGATTTAATAAAAAAGCACTATCTAATTATTTTTATTAAATAGCGTTTTGGTTGCAAAGTGCTATCTGAATTCAATTGTACATGATAGCACTTCTTGCAAAAAGTGATCTCCCACTCCCACAACTTAAAATTCGGATACATAATAACGCTTAAATGTTATGTGAATATGTATCTATTGATAAAAAAGTTCGGCAAAAGATTTTTTCCCTCTCTCTATCCCCCGCAAATTCCGGTATTGAAAAAACCCTCCTCCACCGCTAGCCACCGCCACCGCCACCGCCGAAAGCATTGAATTGTGGTAAGATTTGTCTCTCCTCCTCCCGTGTATTGTTGTGGAATACCGCTTTAGATTCTATAGTCAAATTTTTTTCCCCTTAATCACTTATTCAAAATTTTGACATTATTATTATTTTAGCCTAACAAATATATCTTGATGATGATATTATAGGTGTTGGTTAACCTTTCTGATAATTGTTGATTATCTATGTCTGTTTTGAGCTGAATTTAGGTTTTTATATGTGAGTTCTTTCTGTATAGGATAGTTCGTGCATATTTGAGATACTTTTCCTTGTTTGTGTCATCTAAACGCTTATAAGAAGTGAACAAATATAAAAAAAAAAAATACTAAAGAATCAAATTCTAATGGTTGCTAATGAGGTTAAGCGAACAAATATAAACAAAAATACTAAAGAATCAAAATCTAATGGTTGCTAATAAGGTTGAGTTTGGCAATCTTTTGAAATGACGAATTCATCAATAATAAATTTCTAACTCTCTCTTGATTAAGGGAGTCCCATAACATTCATAGAAGACACTTGCGATAGTATATTTGGATCGTCTCTCGTCCAAGCATAGATGAACTATAAGGTGGGCTACCGGAAGCTCTCTTTTTCCTTTTTCTTTTACCGGAGCCCGGTTCTCAGTTAGGTTGCTTATTGTCTTCGTAATCTTTGTCGGTTAACTTAAAGATCGTTCTCTGTCTGTATTATGCACTTTTTGCACATCTTCTCCTGGTAAAGTAAGCCATTGACCTTTGCCTAGTTTAATAGATTAAAATAAAGGCTAATTATAAAAACCACCTTTGAGGCTATAACTAAATTTAAATATACAAATACACACAGACAACTATTAAGTACAGTGTTGTCAAGAGTTATTTTTATATACATATATTTATTATCAAGAGTTATTTTTATATGTATGTGTTTTGTCGGATCTGCGGTTTATATATGCATCATAGATCTGTTTGTTAAACAATATTTGTTCCTTTATATATGAAATTTGTATACATATTTATTTTGATCTAGAGTTATTTTATATGTTATCTGTTTTTGTCAAAATTTATTTTGTCGTTTATATGGATACGTAAATATTTATGTAAGCGTCGTAGATCGATAATATAAATTATTACGGCTTGTCATATATACACACGTGGATGTCCGATTCCCAGTTTATTTTGAACATCGATCATTGGTTGTTACGTTAATTCTAAATGGCTACATACACATTTCCCATTTTCCTTTTCCCGATACCTGAAAACTTACAGTTAAAAATCTCCTCTTGTATGCATAAGGTTATGTAGCAATATTCTTGTTAATTCATTAAAACTTTTCCAATATAATTGTATTATTTCACTGCAGCCTATTTTTAAAATAATGGAGTATATGTTATTATTATAATTGTTGTTGTTTTTGTTGTTCATGGTCTAAGTCATGGGAAGAATTTGAGTGAATTTATCAACTCATTTTTGTTTTATGGATTTTTTTTAACTGTTTTGATCTGTGGGTAGCAGGTGGGCTGGAATTATTCTCGGAACATCTACAACAATTTCCAAACAACATTCACATATTACTTGAAATGGCTAAGGTTTGTAATAGCTGCATTAGAATGAATCCAACCATTTTAATTATGTTCACTATCCCATGCTACTTCTTTCTGTAATTTCAGACTAGTTTTATTTTTGACCTAAAGCCTTTTTAATTGCTTTTCTGAAGGTTAAAGCTGTCACTGGAAAAAATGACGAAGCAATTCTGGATTTTGAAAAATTAATTAATTACCCCAGTATTAATATGATAATGTTTTTTTTTCCTGATATTAGACAGTGAATTTAGGAAAAACGATATCTACAGGTTCGGTCACTGGATCCGTACGTGGTTATGTATATGGATGAGAATGCAATGCTTCTAAAGCTCAAGTCTGACCATTCCAAGTTAAATAAGTTAGTTCATGATCTGGTGAACATTGACCCTGCAAAACCCGAGGTTTACGTGGCCTTATCCGTTTTATCGAAAAAGAAAGACGAGCGAGGCGCTTTATCTTATGCAGAGAAGGTTAGATTAATCTATTGTGTTTGAGTTTTGACTAATTTTGCTACAAAAGCTTATGATTACTATTTGTTAATTAATAACAGAGCATCCGAGTTGATGAAAGGCATGTAGATGGTTATATAATGAAGGTACCGTAAATTTATTTTGAATAAAAGACACCATCATTTTTTTTTATTTTTTTCTTATGAAGGGGAATCTTTACTTACAAATGAATCGGCCAGACGCTGCAGTGTTGTTATAAGTTTAGTACCGCTCGATCATCTACCTTTGTGATGTTGATAAATTTAATTTTAAGAATACCAAAATTGGCACAATGGAGAAATAAGTAGCTACTTGCTTGTACATATCATCTACCTTTGTGATGTTGCTAAATTTAATTTTATCCTCTGCACCCCCACATTTGTTCTGATAGAATGTTATAGTGAATCTATACTCATATTTATTGACATATTTGAACAAATACTTGATATATCTAAATTGATTACACTATGTAACATTTAAATGAGCTACACAATTCAGTAATAGATAAAAATTATGTGAAATGACCCTCCAGAGAACCGCTAGTAAATGTCGCGGGCAAGACAACATGAGTACCAACACTTGAACCATCTGTTTCACCTCATAACACTACATCAACAATCCCAATGTACATCTCACTTCATAATTTTTTGATGAGTTCTGACGTACCAATGCATCAATTATGAATTGTTGTGTGAGTCGTCAACTATATAGAATAGTGAGTACCTCCGTGCCTCTTTCATGCAATCAGTGAGAAAAGAACTCCACCTGGCTCACATATTGTTTACCTTGCCTTTAGGTTTTCAAGGTTCAGAAAAAAATATGGCTTCCATGTGGTTGTCTTCACCACATGGAAATAGTAAAGGATAGTGTAGAGCAACGTACTTGTTGATATGTTTCAAATTACCAGATCTCTTTTCTACCGCAATTCTCTTGCTACAACTTTGTGGATCAATATCACCAACAATTAATAGACAATTATTTGATCTTTTTACGAATCTATTATAGTTGATGCCACATTGTTCATTCCACTCGATGCTGGTTTTGTACTTGTACTGTTTTGCATGATTGCTGAGATAGTGACAAAATACATTATTTTACAAAATCAATTCAAATAAAAAGTATTGAATTGCAATAATATTTGATAAATAAAATATTGATAGCCAATAAAATAAATACTACATTGTATTGCATTGTGCAATTTTGCATATTATAATTTAAAAAGTGGCCGAATTATTTTTGAGAAAAACTAACAAATTTGATATTGTTTGACTCACAAAAAAAAAAAATTAACACACACACACACACACACATATATATATATATATATATATATATGTGTGTGTGTGTGTGTGTGTGTGTGTGTATTCAAACGATCTTATTTATTTAATATTAATTAGGGTATCCTCCTAATTATGTTAAGAAAACTCCTACGTATTAAAAAAGAAAACTAAATATCATCATTAATATTAAACATTATTTATGAGATCAATTCAAATAAGAAAGTATTGAATCGTAATAATACTTGATAGATAACATGTTGATAGCCAATAAAATAAATACTGAATTATGTTGTCATTTTTATATAATTTAAATTWAAAAAGTGGTCAAATTACTTTGGAGAAAAAGTGACAAATTTGATATTATTGGACTCACAAAAAAAAAACCTAAAAAATATAAAATAAAATAACAAGAATCTCACAATAAAACTAAAATAACATAAAAGTGATTATATATATATATATATATAT
>BMAC01000393.1:680145-740111 GCA_014905375.1 Phtheirospermum japonicum | reverse complement strand
TATATATATATATATATATATATATATATATATATATATATATATATATATATATATATATATATATATAAGTGCAGAGTTGTTCAAAATAAAAGTGACAAATGACAATATATATGAATATTGTGTACAAAATAGTTGAAAAACTCAAGACTTGAATTGAGTGGCGTCCAACCTCTTTATTAACTTTGTTTGAATTTTGTCCGATCTGATAGGCAGCTCAGGTAGAGATAGATCAATTTGCAAAACAAGGCACCAAAACTCTCAAAGTAGACCCCGTAGACACTCGAATGCTCAAGTCAAAATTTGAAGCCACTCAAATATATGTGTAAAGTATGAAAAGAGAATGTAGTTTAATATGAGTACATCTGCCTCTATTTATAAGAAGTAAAGACTTGGTACCTAAATAAGGAATCTCATCATTTAGAAGGAAACTTTGTATTCTCATACCAAAAGAAGATATCCTTCCTTCAGGGCACTTTTCCGAATTCTCACTTCAAGCCCTAATAGTTATTCTCGAAGGCCCATAAATCATACACCGGGATGAACTTTCATTAACTCACCTACTCACCAGGTTGAGCTTCTATCAATGTTTGTTCCTTCAGTTGACTCTAGGTCGGAGAATAACATTAATCTATTTGAATTCTCATACACGTAGAACTAAAATATATCACCTAATTATGTTGACCCCCAAAACACTATGGGCTAGAGAAAGCTAGCTTGGTAAGGCATTCGTTTGGATCAAGCTTGTTCAATCGAAGTTAACATTATATGCCACATCATGAGTCCCCTTACTTTGCTCGGTCGAGTGACAAGAGCGAGTAGAGTAAACTAAAAAAAACTCTCGACCTCACACTCATCATAGAAGGTCCCAATCTCCAAGACTCATTAACTTATATATCAAAGGGACGATCTTGGAAGGTTGTAAAACATCTAAATATGCTCTCACAATCACACAAGGCCCAACAACCCCAAGTATTCGAAACTCAGGACATTAGTTCATCTCTACCTATAAATAGGATACCTAAAGCTCTGCTCTCTACAACACCTCGCGACCTCCACAACAAAATTCTTAAGGAGATTACTACTCTCCATATTTTTGACGCGTACCAAACAACTCATACAAACCCCCCCATCATCAGTGTCATGGGTTCGTCTTCTTAATTTCTCATATATATATTTTTATCTGTATTACTTTTACATATCTGCCATGAATTCATAATCCATGCCCTCCTCTCTCCTATCGACACTTTTTATCCACTAAGTATGTCGCCAAATAACTCAAGTTCACAGAACCTATCATATAGTTTAGACGAGTACACCACATCTCTTATCTCCTACCTACTATCATCCTCTTTTCACGAATCAGCCATAGTTTGACAATCATCTAAAACATCATTTTTCATCATTCATAAAAAGGGTTTAACCCAATTCAAACTAACAGGTCTACTCAAACCATCGGTCGATCTTAATATTATCTGGCTAAATAAATTAGACATAGCTAATAATCCTCTAAAAATAACCTCACTATCTTCAAGGATTAGACACACGGCGGCCTATTCCTACATTTACATCCTTTCCTTACTGTTGTTAGCATAAAATACCAATTCCCTCCGAACTCTATCCTCTTCATGGCAAGATACATAATCTTATACGGGTTCCATGAAGTAGAACCTGACGTGAAATTCTTCCACTACCATTTTCAAGTTAAAAGATCCACAACCTCCTTCTTTTATTTAACATAACGCCACAAAGCTCACCTTTTAACTGATCTTACCTCAAAAAATAAAATATTTGAGGACCACATTCTTCTTCATACATACCTCGGGATGTTAATAGAAGAGCCAGCTCCCCAAGGCCAAATAATCCTTAACCAAGCTGGTCGTCTCGCTTGGGATGATCAGATATCTGAATGAAACGGCCATCCTTTCAACTTAGTCTCTTTAACCAGTTTACCTCAAAAAAAATTTCCAATTCAGGATAAGACAAAGAATCATCCATCTCTCATTCAACCTCGGTATTAAGATCATTTTATACCGGCATAATCATAACTTCACATTTTAATCATATATGCTTGATAACTTACTCTATTTTCTTGTAGAGTCCTTATTCAAGATGTTCGAATCTACACTTTCCAAGGTGCCTACCCACAAGCTTTCCACAACTAAAGAGAAAACAGATGAAGGAAGGGATACAAAGGTAGAAAAATCTTTGAAAGACACCGGAGCCAAGTCTCAGCTTGCCTCTCTTACATCAACACATGATCATACCCAAACTACCCCCATGTAGCCTAGCACAATGGAAGAATAGAAGAAATGACGGATGAACATCCCACCTCCATCCTAGAGAATTAAGGTCCGAAATAATGAAGGTCCTAGCGACTCCTCCAAGGATAAAACCTTAAAAGACACAATCGACACTACATAGTTCCTCCCAATACTAACCTCCCTTCATTCTGATATCGATCTCTAGAGTGTTCTAGAATAATAAAACATTGGGCTGAGTCACTTCATGATATACCATCTCGTCAAGGTAAATAAATAAATCTAACATTTCTACTCCGTATATGAACTTTTTTAACCGTACTTTGTTAAAACACAACTATTTGAATCTACTGTCACCTTCGGGAGGTGACTATGCATGAAGAATCAAAAAATAGTTCCTCTTGAGTGGCAGAATTAGAGCAACAACTGAAAAAAGTGTAATTTGAGTTGGATAAAAAGAGCACCCTGATAGCCTAAGGCAAACAGATCCTGAGAAGGTTTAAAGTAAACCTTGTACTATCCAAAGTCAAGGCGTCATATTCTAACACCGCAATAAAGAAAATCCACGATGATTAGCATTCAGATGAATAATAAACCGAGATAATATCCTCCTCAACTATTAATAAAGAGGCAGATAGGAAAGAAGATATACTAGAGGGAAAGAGAATGCTCAACTATCCGAGGTGATATAGAATTTCTTAGTGTCGTACCGAGAAAAAATCCTGGAAAAATACCACAACTTGATGACATATCCGTGACATCTTGTTCCATGTGCCATGGAGCACTTTCACTAGGATCTAAACAAAGAAGAAGAGCAAATATTTCTCCTAGTCTTCGGGAGGAGATTGATAATAATATAGGTTTATTACATTTCTTTATTTTAATTATATTAAGATCTATTGAATATCTTTTATTTTATTATATTCTAGGAAGGGATTTATGTGTTTACGAGTTTCATTATTATTAGGGTTTATTTATTGTTCACTAAGTTTATATTCTAGTATAAAGTAGTCTATAATTGTTATTAATGGTGAATATTAAGTTTATAAAATAAGAACGTTTGTTCTTGTAGATGTATTCTCCTATGCCAATTCTACCGGTATTCATATTTGAATCAATGGTTTGGTTTGAGTGTTCATTTTATTCTTAGTGTATGCCTGTGTCATCTTGCAAGGATCAATTGATGAAGGTATCGCTCAAACAGATATGAACTCATTCAAGTGGTGGGGGTATGTGCTACAAGAAGCCATTCATGAAGCTAATCTAGAGGTCGAGCTCGACCTCCCTCCGGAGACCAGTGGCTTATTGACGAGCTAACCGGACAAGAAATGACAAATGAGCTAGATGTTGAGTTCTATGGATATACAGTAGTGGAAGATACTCCAAGGATTAGACAATCCGTTTATCAATCCTCTTGAATGAGATTTCAACTTGTGAATATACATTCCTCTTATAGCAATGCACCTTTCTCTTTATTTTCATTTCAATTTTAGCTTTCACGCTAATGTGTTATATCTTAGCTGATTTATCCCTTTTATCGAACCCATGATGGGAATAACATAGATGACCAATCATTACTACCCATGTTCTTCGGCTTTCCTCACAACAAACTATCCAATTGTAATTAATATTTAACTCGTATTGATAGACCAATCAATGAATTACTCATAAATATTCATAACTTTGATTATTTATATAACATATTGGGCATTCGACTTACCTAACTTTCTGATGAGCTGGCAGACAATCAATTACTCGAATATTTTGATGTGTCTCTCGTCAATCAATTGAAGACAATTGAGTAAATAAATTCTCAAGATTCCATTCTGACTATTGAGGGTAGAGCTGCAGAGACATCGTTCAACTCCCGTTCTCTGATTGGTGGGAAAATTTCATTTTTGGTACACTATGTTGGTCACTTTCCATAAAAGATATGTGATGTTGGCCATTATCAAACAACGTCCATTAAGTTGGTAAATTCATCAAAAAAAAGTACAAAAAAAGCCCAATCGGGCTTTTTTGCTGACATGGCATGATTCAATACTTTCTTATCATTTTTTCTTTAATTTTAAATATTAAATTAATGGGAAAATTTTCAAATTTTGTACACTATGTTGGCCACATTCCACAAAATGTACGTTAAATTGGCCAATTCATAAAAAAAGGTCCAAAAAAGCTTTGATTTGATATTTTTTTCTAAAGTGGTATAATTCTATATTTTCTTATCAATTTTATATAATTATACAAAATAAATTAAAGACAAAAATGTGTTTTGCTCTCTCTTTTATTTTTATGTTTTTCTTTTCTCTTTTCGTTAATCTAATTAATAAAATTATAATCAATAAAAATTAATATAAATTATTTATAAATATAAAGATATAATGAAAATATTAAAAAAATATATAATAAATATAGAGAGTTCAAAATTCATTTATAATAAATTTTCTCATATATATTTTTATATATGTTTTATTGGGTTTTTAAGATTCATTTTATATTCTTATATTTATCTCTGAATTTATTAATTTTTTATTAATTATAACTTTATTATTTTTGAGTATTTAAAGTTAATATAATAATTTATATGATTTTTATATTATTAAAATTAATAAATATAAGAATATAAAATTAATACAAAATTACTTGAATTCGATAGTTTATTGCATTTCACGTCGTTAGTTTTGTTAATAGAAGTTTAAATTCGATAGTTTATTGCATGTAATTACTTGAATTAGAAAATTTATACTAAATGTGCAACTTAATCAACCATTTATCATTTTAATATCAGAAAATCAATAATATGGAGTCACGCCCCAATATGAGACTCGCCCCAACACTAGTACAAAAATAGAATTTAAGAACAGACATTTAAGAACGCCTCAGGAGGCGGCGTTCATAAATGTCAGCCGGTGGTATTTTTGTAATAAAAGTGTCACATACCAGAACGTCTTTTTTAAAGACGTTCTGGTATACTGGATATCCAGAACGTCGTTAAAAAGACGTTCTTGTATAGTAGATATCCAGAACGTCGTTAAAAAAGACGTTCTGGTATTTTAAATATCAAGAACGTCTTTAAAAATGACGTTCTCGTATGTTAAATATCAAAAACGTCTTTTAAAACGTTGTTATGGTATTTTAAGTATCGAGAACGCCTTCTTAAAGGCATTCTTGAAAATATTATTGAGAACGCCTTCAAGAGGCATTCTCGTATGTCAAATTATTTCTGGACCAAATCGATTTTTATGAATAAAAAATAAACATAACAAAAACCATACTTCTTCTATCGTGTGCTCCGCCGATTCTCCCCACTCCCATCATTCCCAACCACCACCGGCCGTCATCTGCCAATCGCCACCACCAGCCGTCATCTGCCAATCGCCACCACCAGCTAACTGGAACAAAATTCTTGATATTTTTGTCCCGTCCTCCTCTCTCCAGATCCACCCATCCTCTCGTCCACCAATAATTCCGACTTCCATAAGGTATTGAACCAAGAAACCCTAACCAACCTTTTCTCTCTCTCTCTCAAATCCAGACACACAAATTGATCTATTGAACAAATGACGGATTTAGCTGATAAATTGTCGAATATCCAAGCTGTTACAGGCCTCCAAGACGCCGATTTGTGCACAAGAACCCTCTCCGCCCAAAATTGGGACCTCAAATTAGCCATCTCCTCCATCACCACAGCCCCTTCCTCTGCCGCCACCGTCGCCGCGCGGGAAAATAACGATTCGTTGGATGCATTTTTATCCGCTGTGATCAAAGCTTTCTGTAGTTCTACTAGGCTTTTTATTAAGATCCAGGTACTTTTTATTTTTCCTTTTGGGTTATTCTATCCCAAACTGATGAAAATAGACTAAATTGTCTATTTACACTATGTAAAATTATGATATTAATCCTGAATTCGTACCCTGTTTGTTTCTGGATCTGAATACAAATGCTGTTTGGTTGATTTTGAGCTAATTTTCTGTTGGTAAAAATTATTGCATTGGCATTTACACTGTTGTCATTATTGTTTTTGAGTTTAAGTTAAGTGGCATTTGGTTTTGAGCTAATGGCACCATTGCAGTTCACGAATTTAATATTTATTTACTTATTGTAGTTATTGTTTTGAGCTAATGGCATTTACTTATTGTGGTTATTATTTTGAGCTAATGGCACTAGCGCAATCGGTTTTGGCGTGTGGGCCGCAAGCGGTGTTCTGTCGTATTCCCTATGCATGGTCGGGCTGAGCGGCTCTTCACGGGCCGAGCCTCCTCCGGTATCTCGATCAGCCACGGAGGAGGTGAATTTCGTTTCCAATTTTGAGAGGGATTATTCCGGGAGGGTGAGGCCGAAGTTCATCGCCAAGGGTTTCATGGATGCGCTTCAGAGGTCTCGGCACGAGTATAAGCTGTTGTTTGTGTACTTGCACTCGCCGGAGCATCCCGATAACCCCATTTTTTGTGAAGGGACTTTGTGTGACGAGATGTTGGTGGCGTTTTTGAACAAGAATTTCGTGGCCTGGGGTGGGAGTGTGAAGGCGAGTGAAGGTTTCAAGATGGGTAATAGTCTCAAGGCGTCCAGGTTCCCGTTCTGTGCTGTTGTTATGGCAGCAACGAACCAGAGGATCGTGTTGCTGCAACAGGTACACGTTTGAGTAATCTGTTATGAACGAAACTTTTGTTGACTACATTTTTTTGTGTGTATATATATCAAGATTTGGATATAGGAAAGTATTAGGCAATTCTTGGGCTTTGGCCTTTGGATATGTTTTTAGAACCCAATGTATGTCTTGGGTTTTCTGAAGGTATATTTTAGTATTTGTTCTTCATAGTCATTCTTCACAGAAAAAATAAATAATTCATTATGCTTGAATTCGTGATCAACCTAGGTTGTTGTTTAAAAAAATCGAGGTATCGTTGATTTGGCTAGTTTATAAATTTTTGATTTCAGATGTTAATTTGGAGATATTGATGCGAGCACAGATATTCTGGGGGATGACTCTCTACTGTGAATTCTTTATTTTTCATTGTAAAGGTTCCTTTGCCTGTTGTGTATGAATTGAGCAAAATATTTTATTAAGTTGTCGAAAAGTTCATAGAAACCTTAGGTTAGTTCCATAGCGAGTTGTCGTTGACCTAGGCAGCCATTCTTCCATCAGCTTAATACATAAGAGTTTCATCATTTGGTGGAAAGTTGCCTTTTGTTTTCTAATTTTCTTTAGTTTATGGAATAGTTTGGTGGGTACCTTTACAAAATGTGGAAAAAGGCAAGTGTGTAACTGAAGATGATATCAATAGTATTGACAAACAATTGCAACTTTTTTTTTCTTATTTCTTTTTCAGTTAAAGAAAATCTTGAGAATTTAGAGTGAAGGAAATTTCTCTCTTTCTTTTCTTTTTTCCCCCGCCAAGAAACATTGATAGTGTTTTAATTTGTGACAGCTTTGCTAAAAGTACAGCTCCTATTTCCCTTTTGGGATGTCAAAAAATACAATTCCACTTCTTAAAATGGATCTTTTCTCAAAGTTACATGTTTGCTTAAGGTGTGATAGTGTGATACCACTGACTCTTGGCCATTATATTTTAGGATAATAGTTTAAAGATGATCTTCATATCTAAAATCTCGCGGCGGGCCAAATGAGTATTGTAATTCTTAAAACGGAGGGAGTATGTTCATTTTGAATAAGCATATAAATTTTGCACTGTTGTCCTATATCAGGTCGAAGGCATAAACAACCATTCTCCTGGAGTTACTCATAGGTTACATTACTGTTTTGGAGTAAACATGCCACCAATCCCTGTATTACGCAAGTATGCTGATCTTTTGTTTTCGTTTATTTATTTTCTTTTCCTTTCAACATTTATCTTTAACGATTGGGTTATCTCTTTACCCCAGGGAATATGGCGATCTTTTGGTGAGCTGTGGCTTGATAGGCGAAGCTATTAAGATCTACGAGGGACTCGAGCTATGGGACAATCTGATACATTGTTACCAGTTAATGAACAAAAAAGCAGCAGCGGTCGAACTCATCAATAAGCGCTTAACCGAGAATCCATCCGACCCAAGGCTATGGTGTTCGCTCGGTGATGTCACCAACGACGATGCTTCCTACGAGAAGGCCCTCGAGGTCTCGGCCAATCGGTCCGCTCGAGCATTCCGGTCACTCGCCCGCTCTGCGTAATCGAGAAGAGTATGAAAAATCGAAACTCTTATGAAATTGATACATACTTATATAAGACAAAACCTTCAGGGTACTTTTGTTATTAACCAAAATATATGTTCGCGGAATAAGAATTAATTTTATTTGCTGACAAATATTTATTTATACTATGTTTAATTTGTGAACTAATGTAAGATTATTTTATCCACTAGTTTAATTATGCGACGATGTTAGAAATTTTACAGCATTTGAGATGTTGTTTTGTTTCAGCAGGAAATGCATTTGACCTGTTTCAGATTTTTAGCAAGGGAAAAGAGAAAGAAAATGGACAAGATTCACAAGGTATATATTTCAGTAGGAAATGCATCTGACCTGTTTCAAATTTTTAGCAAGGGAAAAGAGAAGGAAAATGGACAAGATTCATAAGGTATATATCTTCTCTTTTTCTTTTAAAGATTTGTTGTTTTCCTAATCCTAATTGTTACATATATTGTAATTAAAGTAGTAAAAAAAAAATTGCCCTGTCAACAAAAGTTTGGCAAGAGTATTAAAAATCTCCTATTTCACTTTTTATTCAATTGATCGGATGAATAACATGTGTTTATTTGTGCACGTAACATTTATCTAAAACATGAAGTGTGTTGTTGAACATACACGGTTAATTTGGATGAATGACACGTGTACTAAAGCACCTTTTTTTTTTCTTTTTCATGATCTGGTTTTTGAACTGATGTTTAGCAATTTTCACTATTACTTTTGAAGAGTGATATAAATGTTCACGGGAGTTTGTTATAAGTTAATCATACGAGTTACAATAACTCATTGGAATTTTTGTGCCGCTGAATGAATAAGTGAAATTTTATTTATATGTGTTGCTGGTATTTGCAAGTATTTAGCTTCGGTTCTAGATGTGCATCTCAAGCGTGTAAGAAAATGTGGGTTCAATTCTAAAAGGTTTTAAAAAATTTAAGGCATTAGACTAGACCCTCTTTTTCCTTTGCCTCTACTCCTCTTCACTACTTTATTTTTCCCACCACCCTTTTTCTAGCTCTACACACACTACCCTTATTTTCTCTCTCTAACCCACATAAAATATAATTTATTAAAACTATATTTTTATGCATAATGAATGTCACAAAGTCATTGGTTTTTCAAAAACTAATCATGCCTCTTTGGATTGACATGGTTTATCTGTTGTCTTTCTCTGTTTCAAATCAAAACTAGAAGGTAGTAGACTAGACCCTGTTTGGGAAAAAACAATAATTTGGTTCAAGATCTGAAAAGAAAACAAGGAACAAATATTTCGAACTTGAGAAGAATGGGTAAAATAGTAATACCAATAATTGCTTGCCTTCCRTTTATTCACTTGKCTGCTCTTGTGCTCTGTTCAGGTAACATTAGTCTTTTTCTTCATCATCATACTTGTACTTTTTCTAAATCTTGCATGAAGTTCTTGTTTTTTGTTATAAAGGGTAGATRAAWTTTGARTCATCACTTCCAAAGTTTGATGCATGTAAATGTAACACTATGCTGCTAATTTCCCTGTTGTTTGAATTTGTCAAGGCTAATTATAGTGTCTTATGTTGTTTGCTTGGTCATCTTGACACTATTCTCTCGTGTCAATACTAATTAGATCATCAATATATCACATATCTTTTTTCTTTTTCCCCAGGATTAATTACCAAAACTAACCCCGAGATCTATCCTTATTACAAAAAGGTCTGGTTATCTTTAAAATTTACAAATATTATGTTGACAATTGTTTTGAATCTTACAAAGCTCCATCCTCAAGGCGAGGATGTTCGTAAGGTGCTTACAATTTTGAAAAATAAGTGGGTCCTTTTGTAATTAGACCAAACCTCGGGGGTGTTTTTGTAATTAATCAAAAAATACTATCATTCTATCCGTCGAGTTTTAGAAAATAATTTATCTCATTCTATCCGTAATTTTCACATTATCAATAAGAATTATTTACTTCTTTTGCACTTCTAAGAAGAATTAACTACCCTGAGATCTATCCTAATTACAAACGATCAAGTTATCTTTCAAAATTATAAATATTGCCTAACATTTGGTTTTATCTTACAAAATTGCACCCTCAGAAGCAGAGTATTTGTATGGTAGTTATAAACTTTGAGGCACATTTGTAGTTTCAAATAATAAGTGGATTTTCTTGTAATTACTCCCCTTTTTTTGTAAGGAGAAGTACTAAAACACAATTATTAATTTTTGGGGCCAAGTACAAGTGTCAAAGTAACACCAGATCCTACAATACTGTCAGTCCATGATGGACACAGAAAATTGCAAGGCTCTGTATCAATCTCCACGAGGCAAATGGGCATAACTACCCCTATTACAACTCCCCACAGCTACAAATCCATTGCTAAACCCAACTGATTCTAAACCCGGCTAATCCGACGATGATCCCACTGTCGACAAACTCACCCACATCGCCGACCGGAAGCTGGTGCGTAGCTAGCCAATCTGTGTCGTAAGCCGCATTGCAAGTAGCATTGGACTACGCGTGTGGCCACAATGGGGCCGACTGCTCGGCCATATAGACCGGTGGCCGTTGCTACAACCCTAACACGGTCCGCGGACACGCGTCTTATGCATTCAATAGTTACTATCAGAAGAATTCGGTTCCCACTAGCTGCAACTTTGGTGGCACTGCTGTTACCATAAGCACTGACCCAAGTAAGATATATATTGCTTTTTAGAGTAATTACAGAATTACCCCTGGTGTTTAGTGTATTTGCAAAAGAGCCCAGACAAAAATTCAAAATTTCAAAAGACCCCAAGTAGTTTGTGTTCCAAAAAAAATATTCAACAAACCCCTTACATTCATAAATATTAGAAATAGCATACCTTAAATTTTGTCGACTACCCTTTTAGATATATCGCAAAAAGTTGATATTCTTTCAATAGTTAAACTTCTTAAGTTTGAAATTGTACTTGGTTTCATGAATAGGTTTCTCGAAAGCTAAGATGATATTGCATTACCAAGGATGCGATCGAGAGGCCCGTATTGTACGTCATGAAGCCTCAAAGGATGATATTTTGCAAGAAGCCCCTGTTTGGATTGATCACCATGTATAGGGTGTGCAATATTTTGGAGTGTAATAAACATGCTATTTGTGGATAACTTGAATGGTAACAAAATAGGTACTCATAGACTTTTGTGGATTTCTATTTTAGGACTTGGTGATCGTGTATTTGGATACTTTTGTTGTTTGGATTGACATATTATGGTGATTGTGTATTATTGTTATTAATGACATGTGTTGGTGATCTTGGAATTATGTTGTTTGGATTGACATATTATGGTGATTGTGTATTATTGTTATTAATGACATGAGTTGGTGATCTTGGAATTATATAATTGAAATGTGTTTTGTGATTTAATTTAGGTACTAGAATTGTGCTCAATTGTGATATATGAGCAGGCCTAGAAAAGGAAATATAAATGTGGAATGAAATTGAAGAAAAAAAAATCTAGAACGGTAATCAAAAAACCGTTCTAGAAAACAAATATTCTAGAACGCCTGTTTTGGAGACGTTCTCGAAAGTATACTTTCGAGAACGCCTATTTTTCGAGGCGTTCTTGAAAGTATAATTTCGAGAACGCCTGTTTTTAGAGGCGTTCTAGAAAGTATACTTTCCAGAACGGCTGAAAAAAGGACGTTCTGGAAAGTTGTTTTCCAGAACGGGCGAAACCTGTAAAACCGACTTTCTAGAACGGTTGAAATTTTTTTAAGAACGTCTCTGAAAACCATTCTTGAAAGTCTGACAATCAAGAACGCCTCAGCAGGGCGTTTTTGATTGTCAGACTTTTAAGAGCAGCTCCATACAGAACGCCTCAGCAGGGCGTTCTTGATCTGCAGAAACAGGCGTTCTTAAAAGCTGTTTCTGCACTAGTGCAAGTGCAATTAAATTCAACATGTCTATTGTTGGGACCAATCGAGCTATTTTTATCATAAAAATTAATTATTACTCTATTTTTATTTATATTTACATTTAATTAATACAACAAATTATAATATATTAATGCAACATGTATTATTAAATAAATAATATATATTTAATTATAAATTGCGGAAATTTTACAAATTTGAAAAAAGTTGATTTTTTAAAATTAAAAAATATAAGAATATAAAATTAATAAACTCGGAGATAAATATAAGAATATAAAATGAATCTTAAAAAAATAATAAAACATATATAAGAATATATATGAGAAATCTATTATAAATGATATTTGAACTCTATATTTATTATATTTTTTTAATATTTGTATTATATTTTTATATTTATAAATGATTTATATTAATTTTATTGATTATAATTTTATTAATTAGATTAATAGAAAGAGAAAAGAAAAACATAAAAATAAAAGAGAGAGCGAAAAACATTTTTGTCTTTAATTTATTTTGTATAATTATAGAGAATTGATAAGAAAATATAGAATTATACCACTTTATAAAAAATATATCCAATCAAAGTTTTTTTGGACCTTTTTTAATGAATTGGCCAATTTAACGTACCTTTTCTGAAATGTGGCCAACATAGTGTACCAAAAATGAAAATTTTACCAGCTCTTTTTAATTTAATATTTAAAATTAAAGAAAAAATGATAAGAAAATACTAAATCACGCCAGCATAAAAGCCCGATCAGACTCTTTTTGTATCTTTTTTGATGAATTGGCCAACTTAATGGATGTTGTTTGATGAATGCCAACATCACCTATCTTTTCTGGAAAGTGGCCAATATAGTGTACCAAAATTGAAAATTTCCATGTGATTGGTCCATGCGATAGATATGTAACATTTCCGAGGAAATACGTCCCTTCAGATTTATTTATTTACACATGAACTCATATTTATTTAGGGCTTTCTTCTGGAAATCAATTTCTCACTCACCCTTTATCTCTAAGAATTTTCAAACAATCCCTTCCTCTTTAATACAATGTCTAATTCTGAAAATAACTCTTCTGATGATGAAACTTCGAAGATGCTAGAACTCTAGTTTGAGCGCGACCATCTCGAGAATGATGTCGCTAATTTTTCATTTGAGACAATGGGCCTCGTTCTCGAAAATGAGGCAATATCTCAAGAAAGATTACGCCTAGCGATTGAGAACCTAAGCATGTAAGAGCGGATGGCTAACCTCCGATGGTTAATTTGGCGCTTGCACCCGAATATCTACAGAACCCTACGGGCGTGCAGAGAGGGGGTCTGAACTTCACCACCTTTGTCTTTACAATGACGTCTCATTTCGTTTCTTTTTATTTATTATTATTATTTTTTTGCCAATGGAGCCCCGGACTGTGGGTCTTCATCTTTGTCCATTAGTAATGAAATTAGTTATTCCAAAACTTGTATGAGCGCGCTATCCTTTTATCATACTTCTTACATAAAAAATAAGGTTAGTATACTTAAACATGAATGAATCTACAAAGAAGTCCTAAAATGGGCCTTGAAAGGTGAGTAAATTAATGACCCGGGACATCGTATATAGGATCCTTATATCTACAGATTGACTCACATTATTAGACACTCAAACAAAAGTATCAATAACATATCTCACTCTCATTGAGAATATCTTATATCTCCTCACAACTTAATCTTATCACATAAATAACACACTTCAGAGGTAGATAGGTGCTTCAAAGCATAATCATAAAAGAAAATCATACCTGATCTCGTGAGATGGCGTCATGTTCTAAGGAACCACCAAAAGCAAATTCATGTTCTATAGTGTGTATGTAGTGGAGCTATCATCACATCATCTTCTAAATCTAGTGTGATCATAACTCAGCGCGGCATAGTAGTATAACTCATTTATATTTCTAAAAAATAATCGCAAAGCCTCTTTCTCACGCGTATAACCTTAGCTTGTCATATTATGAATGATGTAATGCATTAGTTTGTCATAGGAAGTCTCTAGTATTTGACAGCAACTAGGTCAGATATTATGTATATTGTGTGTCTAAATGCTAGATATCAGTCAAACCCAAAAGAATCACACTTAAAAGCTGTTAAAAAATTCATACGAAACATTGTTGGTATTACTGAATTAGGTATTTGGTATTCTAAAGATACTGGTAGTGAACTTGTGGGTTATACTGATTCGAACTGGGTTGGGGATGTTGTGAATAGAAAGAGTACTACAGGGGGTTGTTTTTTCTTGGGTAATAATCTAATCTCATGGTATAGTAAAAAAACAAAATTGTATTTCTATTTCTACAGCTGAAGCCGAGTATATTGCATCTAAAAGTGCTTATACACAATTGTTGTGGCTGAACCAAATGATTGAGGACTACGGTCTATACAGTAGAATATTGACGGTGCTTTGTGATAATTCCAATGCCATAGATATCTCGAAAAATCTAGTCCAACATTCTCGAATCAAACATATTGACATATAGCTTTGATCATATAGGAACAGACAATCAGCTTGCTGACATCTTTATTAAGGCATTAGATTTAGAGACCTTCTCTCATTTGAGAAGAGATCTCGATATGTGCATTGTTTAAATCAATGTTGTTTTTGATGTTGTGACACCCCAAACTGACATCTGTCACAACATCTGTATATTTTTGCATATATTTTTATTTTCTTTTCATACATAATCTAAATGCATTGAGTCTGGTTGAAAGTGCTTGTATTGTAATAAAAGTGATGACAAAAAGACTAACCTCTTCAATTAAGTGATTGTGGAACTTACCCGCAGAAACTGATTTTCTCCCAGGTCAAAAAATAAGAGGTGTTAACAGCAATTGCTGAAGATAAGCTATTTCTCTTCAAATCTCTAAAAGGATGAAGAAAATTTGGATACAAATTGATCCAATCTTTAAATTTTACCTCCTTGAGTGATTTTGACGTTGTCGTTAACTTGGGTTAATGGGTACGTTTTCATTGACTTCACCTGAATCAATGTTGATTATAATGTCATCAGTCATGAAAAGCAACACGGATCAAGTCACTAAAACCATAATGTGATTTTTTATAACCTTTTTAGGTCATGAATTTTAGGCATCCTGTAAGACATTCATACTTTGAGAAGATCCCTTCTTGCTGTGAACTCTGTTGCTTGTGTTCGTATCTATCTTGAAGTCTCTTAATTGTGTTTTGAATCTTTCTAACCAAGTGTTTCAGTGGAGTTGTAATCGGACGGCTGGATAGGTAATAAAGAGATAAATTCGGAGAGTGGAATTTCATCTTGCAAAAGACTAATTCTACTGTGGTGATGGTTTATTTAATTCAACTCTATTTTTCGGTTGATTTTGTAGTAGAGTTGTGCAATTTTAATTCTAAAAATTCATGAGATAATGGTTAAGTGGTTTGGGATCATGTATCCTACATTAAGGGGGAGTGGTGTTCGTTTTAGGTAGAAAGAAAATTAATTTTTGGCCTAAAATCCGCTGGAAGTTAAATTAGGGTTATTTTCTTTAATTTTTCACTTTTCTCTCTCCTTGGCAACAGTGACTTTTTGGGATGCTTAAATACATGATTTTCTTACCATTTGCCCAACCTTTCAATAAACCCTCTGAAATTAAACTCTCAAACTCTCACAAACTTCTCCGCTTGTTTCAATTTTGCTGTTGCTTTTGTGTTTTATTGAAATTCTCAGGATGTCGAACCCGTCTTCTCCATCAAATATCCCTGAGTTACCTGCTGGCGTGCGCCGTTCCGGCGAACAAGTACTTGTGGATTTTCCAAGAATTGGAGGCCTAGACACTCGCGTCGAAGTAGGTGGTGGTTCCTCTTCAAATCACCACCGATTACAACATCACTGATTCCCTCGCCACCGCACGAGTATCAGGATGTTGTCCCTATTCCTGCACCGCTTAACGCCACTCCAGATTCACAGGTGTTTCCGGGGCAGCCCGGGAACAAGATAGATGTAGACAATCCCCCTGATTTATCTTTTGTCGCCGTCACGTTTGGACCGGTTGGGAACTCTACCCTGAAGAGATCCCGGAGGTTGCACAATATTCCTCCCGGCGTGGTGCCGCCGGACATTCTGAAGAGCCAAGTAGGCCCGAGACGCAATGTGCCAATTGAGCACATGAACCTTATGGAGGACGTCGCCGTGATGACGGACCTTAATGATGACGAGTATGTTCCTGCTGCTCCGGTTTTGGCGCCGGTTCCCCCTTCTGCTCCGAGCCTTACAAAGAAGAAGACACCTCGCCGGAAGTAAACTGTGAGGCTGGCTTACAAGAGAAATCCTCTGGAATCAATCAAGGTTTCACCAGGTTCTACTGAGACAGAGTATTCGTCTCATCCTTATACTATTTTGGGTTTTTTCTCTAGAGAGGTGGCAGGTTCCTCCAGAACGGTTGCTGATAATTCTCCTCCATCTCCTGTTCATGATGTTCAACCCGAGTTTGATCCTAATGTGTTCGAGCACTCTCTTGATTCTTCTTTTGATATGCCCATTCGTGACTTCGTGTTTGCAAGGCTGAAAGAAGGAAATCCAATGCTGCTGAGAAGGGTAATTTTGGTTCTCATGTTGCTTCCCCCAAACCAACATCTCCACAAATCCAATCTGCTTCGTCCTCCAGTTCTGCCTTTGCTGATGCTGCTTCTCCGGATCACGATTCAATCCCATATGATACCTCTGCTGGCATTCCCTCTCAGACCATTGATATTGAAGATATGGTGCTGTTTTTCAAGAGGTTCTTGACTGCTGATGCCGAGGAGTTATTTTCCGAGTACCGAACCCGAAATTTACTTGCTGAGCGCCGAGTTCCAGTTGATGTGTTTGAGAAGCAAAACTTGATTGCATTTTTTCAACATAAAGGTATGTACTCCACTATATCCACTGCTATGCCATATGTTCGCGATATTGTGCTGGAGCTTTATGCAAATTTGGTGCCTTCCATTGTTGATCTTAAGTATGTGAATTGTGGAAAAGTCTTTGTGCGTTGAAGGGTTTTTAGTTTTACTCCTGATTTAATTGATGAGCTGTTTGGGACTGAACCGTATCGGGGTGATTCTACAGTGGATGACATGAATGAGGTCATCTCATTCTTGTCTGGGGGTATGGTGAATGCATGGTTTGAGCAGTTTCCGAACACCCGTTTGGCTTCTCTTCACTCTGTTCTACACAATGTTGCCATTTGTAACTGGGTTCCCTCTAAGAACACTACATGTGTTATGCGGCCTCAGGCCCAGTTCTTATATAAGCTTGGGAGAGGGATCAAGTTTAGCTTTGGGCAACATGTGTTCGACACAATTACTAGGTTTGCCACTACCAGGTTTGCGTCCTCATTGTGCTTTCCCTCACTGATTTTTAGCGTGCTTGAGAATCATGGCTTGACACTTACTACGGCCGACGTGCTTAATGGTTAGGCTGAATGGTTCATTTTGCGGGGCCAACAAATATCTGGTGCGAGAGTGATTGATCTCCCTTGGAAGGCTCCTTTTCGGGAAGGTGTTGCTAGTGGTGTTGTGTCCGATATTCCCAACATTAGTACCCACATGGTCAACATTTCTGCTCAGGTTGTTCGTGCTTATGTTGCTTGGATTGACTCCCATATTACCCAGCTGCAGGCTCTTCGAGGTTCCTTCATGAAGGCCTTTTTGCCTTGAGGCTAAAAAGGGGGAGATAATGATGGCGACGCAGATAAGGATGAGGATGAAGATGCTGCTGCTGCCGAGGCTTTGGAGAGTCTTGCTCGTGAGAAAAGAAGGAAGAAGATTCGTTCTCGAAACAAGGCTTTGAGGAAAATGAAGAAACTGTTGAAGAAGAGAAAGGATCGGGGTGAAGGAACTTTGATATCCCCTCGTCGTTCGAAGAGGGTGCGAAGTCAATAAGTTGCTTCATTTTTGTTTTGATAAGTAGTTGACAATGTTGATTTTTAATGTTGGTTGGTGTTTTGATAACATTGATTATTTTATTTAGGTGGAGTTTTTCAATTTAGGGGGAGTCTTAGTGTTTTTGTTTGAACATATATTTGCGTCGTAGTATTTTGTCCAGAAAGGAAAAAGGGGGAGATTGTTGGGAATTTATAATAATTCCTATTTTAGTTGTTTGCATTTCATGGGCACAAAATAAATTAGGACTCTAGATTTTGTTTCCTAATTTATGTATAAGACTTTATTTAGTTTCCTATATTGTGTTTAGGTTTTATTTTACTTGTTTACCAAGTTTAGGATTCTAGGATTGTCTATTCAAGACAAAGGAATACTAAATCTTGGACACACTTTTAAAGAGACGCACGATCTGAGATGAGAAAGAAGCAATAGGCAAAGCATGGCAAGGAAGAACACAAGCACGATAGTTACCTGGAGGCACTGTCTGAGATCAAGAAGCTCTTCGAAGTTGCGTGACCAACGGAGAAGATCTTTTCATCTAGGCGACAAGTATTTAGTATCATGTGTTTAATAATTTAGTTTTCATATATTACTTCTTATCTTTTTGTATTGATCGTGAACAAAGAAAGTAATATAGTTTTTGGGTTTGTACACCCAAGTTCACAAGTACTTTTACTTGTGAACTGAATTTAAATTGTCGTCTTAAGTTTAATTTTCCGCTGCATATTTTTAGATAAACTCTGGTTGATGTTGATTTCAGTGTTGGTTAACATTGAAAACAACATCATATACTGATACTTATTTTCAAAACCATAGACTTTCGAATTTTACAATTAGCATCTAGAGCGGGTTACTTAACTATTATGTACTGATCCTTATTTGTTTAGGTTCTATGGATGCTCAAGGCAACCCAAGGACTCAGATCCTCAATGGGGAAAATTACTCTCTCTGGAAACAGAGGATGCAGTGGCATATAAAGAACATCGACGAGCGTGCAAGGAGAACCATTCTGATTGGATGGGAAAAGCCACATGTCACTAATGGTGAAGGTGATACTGTCGACAAGAAAGTGATAGATTGGACCCCTGAGGAAGTAGCTGTTGCAAACTGGAATTCCAAATGTATCAACACCCTTTATGGGTATATTGACTTAAGATACTACAGAGTCGTCAAGAATTGTGATTCAACAAAGGACGTATGGGACGCACTTCAAAGGGTATGTGAAGGGACCCAGAGCGTGAAGAGATCTAGACTGAGAATGCTGACATCTACCTTCGAGGAAATGTGGATGGATGAAAAGGAGTCCATCATTGACTACGACATGAGACTCTCAGATATTGCAAACGAGTGCTTAGAGCATGGTGAAGCGATAACAAACTCACGTCTTGTGGGAAAACTACTGAGATCTATCTCAAAGAAATCCAGTATTAAGGTAGTTGCCATAGAAGAATCCAAAGACATTAATGACATAGAGTACAATACCTTAGTTGGCTCTCTCAAAACATTTCAGATGGAACACCTTGGTTCCAACTCAAAAGAGAAGAATGTTACTCTCTCCTCCGATGCTAACTCCGACAACGATGAAGATGACGAGGATTTTGATCTTAAAGGGGTTCTGAAAAAGATGGAATCCACCACTCTTGAGGAAGAAGAAGTATCATATGTGACCCAACAATTTAATAACTTCCTAAAGAAGAAGAACAACATTGGAGGATCAAGTACAAAGACCAAGCCACATGTGCCTACACCAAAGTTCACTGGGCGCACTCTCTCCAGAGTCTTCGCCCTCGGTATCCAATGCGTCCAGCTCCCCGAAACCCCTTAGTGAAGTTCAGTTTCATGAATGTAAGGGTCGGGGACACTATAAGAATAAGTGTTCTAACACTCTCAGAAAAAAGAGCATGGTGGCTACAGACTATACTGAGGATGTCAACGATTTCGACTCGCCTGAACCTGTTCCATCCCTGTTTACTAATATTGTGTGGGACGGCGACATCCATGTTGGTAACATCAAAACCAACATCGTGTGCCTGAATGCAGAAGCTAATAACTATCTTGAAGAGTACGAGCAACATTGAACATAAGCAACTATTTATTAGTTGAGAAAAGCAGGTACTCAAGGTCAAGGATCTCATGAAAGAGGTGGAAAAGCTAACCAAGGAAATTAATGATCAACTTGATATAATTATCCGATTAGAGTCGTCGCTCACCAAAAAAGATGCCGAGCTAGAACTATTGAAGACTGAGCTGAAAAAGGTTCAAGGAACCATCACGAATCTCAACAAAGGCAGGGCAAAGCTTGATGAAATCTTGGATAGGAGTTTCCCAAAAACCTCAAAGCATGGAATTGGGTACAAACCAAATCAACCAACACCGGCGTCAAACCAAGAATAAAAATCAACCAAACGCCACAAGAAGAGAAGGAGACAGTTCGTGTGTCATCACTGTGGTGAACCGGGTCACATTCGACCTTTGTATTGGAAAGTTATTGGCGAAAGAAGACATTTTCAGAGAACCAGGGTGTCTGCTGAATCTAATGTTGGTTTCCTAAAAACGAACACCAAAACCAACACCAGGTTCAAAAAGGTTTGGGTCAAGAAAAGCTATATCAAGTGCAATATGATTTGTACCTCCCTAAAATCCCATGTCCCTTGAGCCTGGTACTTCGACAGTGGATGCTCCAAGCACATGACCGGGTCAGAAGAGATACTTTCCAATATTATCAGATTTCGAGGTGGAGAAGTAAAATATGGTGGAGGTGCAAATGGCCAAGTCATTGGGCAAGGGACTCTTGATGTTCCAGGCATTGTAAAGCTAGAAAACGTATTATTGGTAGAACGACTTACTGCAAACTTGATAAGCATAAGTCAACTCTGCGACGGCAGCTTCAGTGTCAAATTTAATTATGAAAAATGTGAAGTATATGACGATAATAGAGCTTGCATTCTCACTGGTCAGAGGACTTCTGATAATTTCTATCAAATCAATAGCGATGCCCTTTGCAAATCATCTCAAATCAGTGATGCTGAGGTGTGGCATCAAAAAGTCGGACATGTCAACTACAAGATGATGGACAAGTTAGCTAAAGAGGAAGTTGTGAATGGGCTTTCTAAGGTCAACACCAAGATCATCCCTGTTTGCGAGGCGTGCCAGAAAGGAAAGCAGGTCAGGGTGCCACATCCAATAATGCAGAGTGATTTGCATCTTTTTGTACATATTTTCATTACCGTTTTTGTTTCACGTTGCGTGTTTTTCGCTTGCTTTTTGTTGTTTTAGGAGTCGGGTTGGCCGTTTTTCGTATTTCTAGGTTTTCTTAGTTTTTGTACGTTTTCTTATTCATTTTCGTAGTTTTTTTCACGTTTCCATTTTTATTGGCCGTAGGACGCCCAAGCAGGGCCCACGCTCGTGGGGATCGTCGATACTCGACTCGGGATTGGACAGACAAAGCAAGGAGGCGCAACGGACGAGGTTCGATAAACCGGCGGACGCGAAAAGGACGAGAAATCGAGCCGGCGCTGGAATCCAGTCGACCGACTGAATGTTTAGTCGATCGACTGACCTTTAAGTCGATCGACTGAACCGGCTGAAATCGACTGGATTCCAGCGAATTTTGAAGCTTTTGACATGGCAGTCGATCGACTGCCTACTTGGCCGATCGACTGCCGTCGATCGACTGGTGTCCCAAGATCGACTGAATTACAGGGCTTTTGGCCATTTCGACACTGCAGTCGATCGACAGCCGACAAGTCCGATCGACTGCAGTCGATCGACTGCTTTTTCTCAGTCGATCGACTGAAAAGCAGATTTTTGAAGATTTAAGCAATCAGACGTCTTTTCACAGAGAACAACTTGCTCGAGAATGGCTTTCTTCCCCAAGAAGCTCTCCAACTTCAGAAAACTTTTTGCTTTTCATACTTTTAATTAGTTTTAATTCCTATAAATTCTAGTAATTAGATATAGATTAGTTAAGTTTAGACTTAAGTTAGTTTATGTTCAAGCTTTGTTTCAAGTTATCTTTTGTGAAGATCCATCAACTTTTAAGCTTTCTCATTCAAGCTCTTGTGTAATCAACATTTGGTAACTTCCTTCCTTTAATCTAGTTTCATTTCCATGTTATTTCTTTTTAATATTGTGTTGTGCTTTGGATCATAGTTTAGTATCTCTTGTGTTTTTCAAACTTTAAATATCATTTTCTAGCTTTCTAACTTATGAACTTATGCTTTTAAGTTGTCAAGTTGTATTCAAATTCTAATTTAGTAAAAGTTGTTAAAGCTCTTCCTTTAAAACCCTAATTCATACTAAGTAATTATGTTGACTTATTCAAATAAGTTGACTTTAATTTTCCCTCCATTTTACTAATTTCAAATTAATAAGTTTTAATAAGTTATTTAGTTTAAATTGGTCATTTGTAATATAAGCTTTAATTTCTTTAAATGTTTAAATGTTTTTAAAATCTCAAATTTCAAATTCAAATCTTAGCTATAAAACCGAAAAATGATTATCGCTTTCTAGGTTAATTTAGTTTAATCAAAAAAAAAACCGACAATAAGAACGATAAAGAAAACCGAACGCCGATTACATCCATCCTCGAGAGACACGACTCGGGACAACTCACCGCACCTACAGTCGACTCCGTACTATTGCGGAGGCAATTTCTAGAGCGTCGAGAAATCATCGATCACAGAGTCTCACTACCTCATGTTGTTTCGAACATCTTCACATGGACCTTATGGGACCACTTGAGGTTGAGAGCCTTGGTGATAAGAGGTATGTACTAGTCATTGTTGATGATTTTTCCCGTTTTACATGGGTAGAATTTTTAAGAGAAAACTCTGAAACTTTTGAAGCATTTAAAAAGCTTGCAAAGAGATTGTGTGTGAGGTTTGGTGCGAATATTGGTAGGATTAGAACTGACCATGGAAAAGAATTTGAAAATGCATCCTTTTCAAAATACTGCTCAACTGAAGGAATAAGTCACGATTTCTCATCACCTATCACTCCCCAACAAAATGGCATAGCTGAACGTAAAAATAAATCTCTTGCTGGGATGAATAGAACTATGCTCATTTCTAATGGCATAACAAAACGTATTTTGGCTGAAGCTATGAATACTGCATGTCATATAAATAGGGTATATTTTAGACCAGGGTCTTGTGTCACACCCTATGAATTGTTGTTGGATAAAAAACCGAACTTGAACTATTTTCATGTTTTTGGATGTATTTCATACATGCTCAATAATAGAAATCATCTAGCTAAACTGGACTCCAAAAGTGACAAATGCATCTTCATGGGTTATTCCCAAGATATTCATGCATATAGGTTGTTTAATCTCAGAACACGTAGTATGTTTGATCCAGTTAATGTCAAGTTCGACGATTTGACGAGTGAAGTTAAACCTACCGAGGATAATGATCTGGTCTATGATCAAAATCCTCAAGATAATGTCATGGTTTCTGTAGATGGTAGTGCAGGTATTGAAAACGAAGATGCAGGTGCTGAAACCAGAGAACCCAGCAATGTTGGTATCGGTGTTGGTTCCGGGAACATAACATCAAACCAAACATCCACTCAAGCTGCACCAAAATCAGACACTGAACCTGAAGAGGAGGATCTAGTTGACCCCATTGACTTACACCAGAGGGACATACCATCAAGAAATCAGAGGAACCATCCCACGGGCCAAATCATAGGAGACTTAGATGAAAGGAGTACAAGAAAGCATCGGATAAATTTCAGAGAATTTGTTAGGTACGTCTGTTTGTCTACTAACTGTTCTAAAATTCGAGAGTCTTTGTACCTTTCCAAAATAGATCCCAAGCATGTGGAGGATGAACTCAAGGATGAATTCTGGATAAAGGCAATGCAAGAGAAGTTGGATCAATTTGCCAAGAATGATGTTTGGGATTTAGTCCCTCGTCCAGAAAACTCTCATGTGACAGGAACAAAGTGGATCTTCAAGAATAAAATGGATGAGGCAGGCAACATTATGAGGAATAAAGCTCAATTGGTTGCACAAGCGTATACTCAAATTGAAGGCATCGATTTTGATGAGACGTTTACTCCTGTTGCTCGCATTGAGTCGGTAAGACTTTTAGTTGCTGTTGCTTGTCATATGAAAATATCTCTACATCAGATGGACATAAAGAGTGCTTTTTTAAGTGAAGAAGTGTATGTTGAGCAACCTAAAGGATTTGTAGATCCTCAAAAACCAAACTTTGTTTTAAAACTGAAAAAAGCTTTATATGGTTTAAAACAAGCTCCTAGAGCTTGGTATGAAAGATTGACTCAACACTTGATCTTTTTAAATTTTAGACGAGGAGAAGTTGATAAAACCTTATTTCTCCTTTGATCAAATAAGGACATCTTGATTGTCCAGATTTAATGATATTATTTTTGGATCTATTAACGGGCAGATGGTAAAGGAGTTTATAACTTGAATGTCCAACACATTTGAGATGAGCATGGAAGCTAATCTCTCTTACTTTCTTGGTTTGCGAATGAAACAGCTGGATGATGGTATTTTCCTTTCTCAGTCCAAGTATATTAAGAACTTAGTTAAGAAATTTGGGTTAGAAAGTGAAACGTATAAGAAAAAGCCACTGGGCAAAACTATGAAACTGTCAAGAGATGATGTTGGTAATGGTGTTGATAACACCATGTATAGAAGCATGATAGGAAGTCTTTTGTATTTGACACCAAGTAGGCCAGATATTATGTATAGTGTGTGTCTGTGTGCTAGATATCAGTCAAACTCAAAAGAGTCGCACTTAAAAGCTGTTAAAAGAATCATAAGAAACATTGTTGGTACTACTTAATTAGGTGTGTGGTATTCCAAAGATACTGATACTGAACTTGTGGGTTATATTGATTCGGACTGGGCTGGGGATGTTGTGGATAGAAAGAGTACTACAGGGGGTTGTTTTTTCTTGGGTAATAATCTAATCTCATGGTATAGTGAAAAACAAAATTGTATTTCTATTTCTACAGCTGAAGCCGAGTATATTGTAGCTTGAAGTGCTTGTACACAATTGTTGTGGATGAACCAAATGATTGAGGACTACGGTCTATACAGTAGAATACTGACGGTACCTTGTGATAATTCCAATGCCATTGATATCTCGAAAAATCCAGTCCAGCATTCTCGAATCAAACTTATTGACATATGGTACCACTTTATTCAAGACCTGGTTGAGAGGAATATAGTTAGCCTTGAGCATATAGGAACATACAATCATCTTGCTGACATCTTCACGAAGGCATTAGATTTAGAGACCTTCTCTCATTTGAGAAGAGATCTCGGTATGTGCATTGTTTAAGTTAATGTTGGTTTTGATGTTGTGACACCCCAAACTAACATCCGTCACAACATCTGTATACTTTTGCATGCATTTTTATTTTATTTTCATACATAATCTAAATGCATTGAGTCTAGTTGAAAGTGCAATAAGGTATTGTGTTGTAATAAAAGTGATGACAAAAAGACTAACCTCTTCAATTAGTTGATTGTGGAACTTACCCGCAGAAACTGGTTTTCTCCCTGGTCCAAAAACAAGAGGTGTTAACAGCAATTGCTGAAGATAAGCCATTTCTCTTCAAATATCTAAAAGGATGAAGAGAATCTGGATAAAAATTAATCCAATCTTTAAATTTTACCTCCTTGAGTGATTTTGACATTGTCATTAACTTGGGTTAAGGGGTATGTTTCTATTGACTTCACCTGAAGCAATGTTGGTTATAATGTCAAAGTCATGAAAAGCAACACGGATCAAATCACTAAAACCATAATGTGATTTTTTAAAACCTTTTAAGGTCATGAATTTTAGGCATCCCGTAAGACATTCATACTTGGAGAAGATGCCTTCTTGCTATGAATTATATTGCTTGTGTTCGTGTCTATCTTGAAGTTTCTTAATTGTCTTTTGAATCTTGCTAACCAAGTGTTTCCAGTGGAGTTGTAATTGGACGACTGGATAGGTAATAAAGAGATAAATTTGGAGAGTGAAATTTCATCTTGCAAAATATTAATTCTACTGTGGTGATGGTTTATTTAATTCAGCTCTATTTTTCGGTTGATTTTGTAGTAGAGTTGTGCAATCTTAATTCTCAAAATTTATGAGATAATGGTTAAGTGGTTTGGGATCATGTATCCTACTTTAAGGGGGAGTGGTGTTCGTTTTAGGTAGGAAAGAAAATCAGTTTTGGGCCTAAAATCCGCTGGAAGTTAAACTAGGGATATTTCCTTTTATTTTTCACTTTTCACTCTCCTTGGCAACAGTGACTTTTTGGGATGCTTAAATACATGATTTTCTTACCGTTTGACCAACCTTTCAATAACCCTCTGAAATTAAACTCTCTAACTCTCACAAACTTCTCCGCTTGTTTCGATTTTGCTGTTGCTTTTGTGTTTTGTTGAAATTCTCAGGATGTCGAACCCGTCATCTCCATCAAATATCCCTGAGTTACCTGCAGGTGTGTACCGTTCCGGAGAACAAGTACCTGTGAATTTTCCAAGAATTGGAGGACTAGATACTCGCGCCGAAGTAGCTGGTGGTTCCTCTTTAAACCCACCACCGATTACAACATCACCGACTCCCTAGCCACCGCACGAGTCTTAGGATGTTGTTCCTATTCCTGCGTTGCTTGACGCCACTCCAGAAGCACAGGTGTTTCCGGGGTATCCCGGGAACGAGATAGATGTAGACAATCCCCTTGATTTGTCTTTTGTTGCCGACATGTTTGGACCGGTTGGGAACCCTACTCTGAAGAGATCCCAGAGGTTGCACAATATTCCTCCCGGCGTGGTGCCGCCGGCCATTCCGAAGAGCCAAGCAGGCCCGAGGCGCAATGTGCGAATTGAGCACATGAAACTTGTGGAGGATGTTATCGTGATGACGGACCTTAATGATGACGAGTATGTTCCTACTGATCCGATTGTGGCGCCGGTGCCCTCTTCTACTCCGAGCCTTACAAAGAAGAAGACAACTCGCCGGAAGCAAACTGTGAGGCTGTCTGACAAGAGAAATCCTCCGGCATCAATCAAGGTTTCACCAGGTTCTACTGAGACAGAGTATTCGTCTCCTCCTTATACTATTTTGGATTTTTTCTCTTGAGAGGTGACAGGTTCCTCCAGACCGGTTGCTGATAATCCTCCTCCATCTCCTGTTCATGATGTTCAACCTGAGTTTGATCCTGATGTGTTCGAGCACTCTCCTGATTCTTCTTTTGATATGCCCATTCGTGACTTCGTGTCTGCGTTAAAGGCTGAAAGGAGGAAATACAATGCTGCTAAGAAGTGCAATGTTGGTTCTCATGTTGCTTCCCCCAAACCAACATCTCCGCAAATCCAGTCTGCTTCGTCCTCCAGTTCTGCCTTTTCTAATGCTGCTTCTCCGGATCACGATTCGATCCCATCTGATACCTCTTCTCATTCCCATTCCTCTACTGGCACTCCCTCTCAGACCATTAAGATTGAAGATATGGTGCCATTTTCCGAGAGGTTCTTGACTGCCGATGCCGAGGATTTGTTTTCCGAGTCCCAAACCTGGAGTTTACTTGGTGATCGCCGAGTTCCAGTTGAGGTGTTTGAGAAGCAAAATCTGATTGCATTTTTTCAGCATAAAGGTACGTATTCTACTGTATCCACTGCTATGCCATATGTTCGCGATATTATGCTGGAGCTTTATGCAAATTTGGTGCCTTCCATTGTTGATCTTAAGTCTGTGAATTGTGGAAAAGTCTTTGTTCGTTGAAGGGTTTTTAGTTTTACTCCTAATTTAATTGATGAGCTGTTTGGGACTGAACCGTATCGGGGTGATTTTACTATGGATGACATGAATGAGGTCATCTAATTCTTGTCTGGGGGTATGGTGAATGCATGGTTTGAGCACCCGTCTGGCTTCTCTTTACCTTGTTCTACACAAGGTGGCCATTTGTAACTGGGTTCCGTCTAAGAACACTACATGTGTTATGCGGCCTCAGTCCCAGTTCTTATATAAGCTTGGGAGAGGGATAAGGTTTAGCTTTGGGCAGCATGTGTTCGACACACTTACTAGGTTTGCCACTACCAGGTTTGCGTCCTCATTGTGCTTTCCCTCACTGATTCTTAGCGTGCTTGAGAATCAAGCCTTGACACTTACTACGGCCAATGTGCTTACTGGTGAGGCTGAATGGTTCACTTTGAGGGGCCAACATATATCTGGTGCGAGATTTATTGATCTCCCTTGGAAGGCTCCTTTTCGAGAAGGTGTTGCTAGTAGTGTTGTGTCCGGTATTCCCAACATTGGTACACACATGGTCAACATTTTTGCTCAGGTTCTTCGTGAGCATGTTGCTTGGATTGGCTCCCAGATTATCCAGCTGCAGGCGCTTTGAGGTTCCTTCATGGAGGCCCGTTTGCCTTGAGGCCAAAAAGGGGGAGATAATGATGGCGACGCTGATAAGGATGAGGATGAAGATGATGATGCTGCTGCTGCTGCCGAGGCTTTGACGAGTCTTGCTCGTGAGAAAAGAAGGAAGAAGATTCGTTCTCGAAACAAGGCGTTGAGGAAAATGAAGAAACTATTGAAGAAGATAAAGGATTGGGGTGAAGGAACTTTGATATCCCCTCGTCGTTCGAAGAAGGTGCGAAGTCAATAAGTTCCTTCATTTTTGTTTTGATAAGTTGTTGAATGAACAATGTGTATTTTTAATGTTGGTTGGTGTTTTGATAACATTGGTTCTTTTATTTAGATGGAGTTTTCCAATTTAGGGGGAGTCTTGGTGTTTTTGTTTGAACATATATTTGCGTCGTAGTATTTTGTCCAAAAAGGCAAAAGGGGATTGTTGGGAATTTAATCTTGGCAATAATTCTTATTTTAGTTGTTTTCCTTTCTTGGGCACAAAATAAATTAGGACTCCAGATTTTGTTTTCTAGTTTATGTATAGGACTTTATTTAGTTTCCTAGATTGTGTTTAGGTTTTATTTTACTTGTTTACCAAGTTTAGCATTATAGAATTGTCTATTTAAGACAAGAGAATACTAAGTCTTGGACACACTTTTAAAGAGACGCACGATCTGAGACGAGAAAGAAGCAGCCGGCAACGCATGGAAAGGAAGAACACAAGCACGATAGTTACTTGGAGCCACTGTCCGAGATCAAGAAGCTCTTCGAAGTTTCGTAACCAACGGACAAGATCTTTTCATCTAGGCGACAAGTATTTAGTATCATGTGTTTGATAATTTAGTTTTCATATATTACTTCTCATCTTTTTGTATTGATCGTGAACAAAGAAAGTAATATAATTTTTGGGTTTGTACACCCAAGTTCACAAGTACTTTTACTTGTGAACTGAATTTAAATTGCTGTATTCTTGAGTTTAAATTTCCGCTGCATAGTTTTAGATAAACTCTGGTTAATGTTGATTTCAGTGTTTGTTAACATTTAAAACAATATCGTATACTGATACTTATTTTCAAAACCATAGACCTTCAACAACATCGTGTGAACATGGTGTATCTAATTATCTATCTAACTATTTGGCATATCCAGGCTCAGTGGTTAGGCTTTAAGTTTAATCCCTTTAAATTCACTTGTATATATTCGGTGGAACAATAATATTATCATTTGTAGATGTTGCACTTTATTATACACTTGGTATAATATTAAAATTTTAAGTACTCAATTCTTAAGGTCTTATTTGTTTAAGAGTTTTGAGTCCCAAATTGGGATTCACACTTTTGAAAGATAGGATACTCAAACTCCCAATCTCAAATTATACATACTTTGACAATTTCTGACGTTAACAAATTAAACCATTAAAATAATACAATTACAATTCTAATGTCGCACATTAATCCACAAATAAATAAATACCCTATACATGAATAAATAATATAATAATACAACAACCTCAACCAATCAAATTATCTTGACACTCAAACATAAAATTGTCTTATGAATACTCTAAACAAACAAATTTTTTAATGTCAAAATCTAATTCCAGGATGTTAAAATCCCAAAAGCTCTTGAACAAATGCGGCCCAAGGGATGAGACACTTGACTTTAATCTATTTAGTAGTTAGACACCTAACATTTACCCACTCACACAATATGACGGAGATTAATAGTAATATATATATTTATTATTATATTTTAGTAATTATATTACTAGGATATATATAATTATCTTTTTATTATCTTTTATTTGATTGTATTTTACGATATTTCAGGAATGGTAATTTTTTTAGAGTCTTATTATTACTAGAGTTTATTTCTTGTTCATCAATTTATATTTAGTATAAATAGGTATTCAATGATTGTTATTAGGGTTGAATTGTTGAGTTTATAAAAATAAGAATGATTGTTCCTGGAGATTTATTCTCTTAAGTCAATTCGATAGGTATTTATATTTGAATCAAAGGTTTAGTTTGAGTGCTAGTTTTATTCATAGCTTTTACCTGCATCAGTTGGTATCCAGAGACCAGACATGATCCTTGATGATGTTTTCGAGGCGTCAACCGATTTATGATGGACTTCTTGACGAGCACAAGATTTAGAATTATAATGCTCAGATCTGCAAGTAGATTAACTTGTTGACACAAGACATGGAAGCTATGCGCACCCCATACAGGAAATTGGTGGAGATTCTTGTTGGTTTGTGGCATCACGTCTTTTGACGTGGAGCCTATGGGGTTAGGCATCGTTTCTCTTTTGTTGAGGTTATTGGGTTTGGCCTTATCAGTGTGGCGCGATATGGCACGTTAAGAAATGGGTTGATAATGGGTTAGCCCGATAAACACGATAAAGCATGATAATATTTTAATTTCCCCTTTTTATATTCATTTACTCATTGTTAGTATTTGTGATTTTTAATTTATCATTAGTACAATTGTCACATTATAATTTTAAATGTATTTGACAATTTGTATTGATAATTTTATATATATGTATTATATTTATAAAGAAAATCATGTATTTTATTAATTAACGGGCCTAATGTTCTTAACGGTCTGGATAAATAATTTCAGCAGAATTTTTCGTAGCTGGGTGCTACGCGTCCTCGAATTTTGCTTATCGTATCGAGCCGTGCTTTTCGTATTTTTGTCATGTCATGTTGGGTTTAGATTATAGGCCCGATAAGCTTATCGTGCCATGTTCGTGCCTATTCTTATCGTGTCGTTGCTTATCGTGCCGTCCCTATTAGAGCCTGGCACTACCAATTCGCTACGCCTAGAACCATGTGACACACATTTGTGATGATGGTAGCACAATAAATGGTCAAGAGCTTTTGCACTTGTTTAGGGAGGATTATCGATGTGCCTTGGACTAAAAAATTTATAAGTATCTTAGAGATATATACCCACAAGAATTTGATTTAGTCTATTATGACCATCATCGACTTCATGATACACTATGTTTGAAAAATAGTTTCTCGTCAAGTCCTGCTCGTGCACCTCCTTGGTTTGATAATATAATATAATGTATATTTAATATATAAATATATTTATATATAATATAAATAATATATATATGTGTGTGTGTGTTTGTTAAATGTATAATATTATTTATTATAATTCAAAAATTATACATTATTTATGTTTATATATATATATATATATATATATATATATATATATATATATATATATATATTATAATTATATTTGTATATATATATATTAAATAATTAATATTTAATAATATATAGATTATTAAAAATTAATATATATTAATAAATAATATAAAAAATTAATGAACATATTGCAAATAATAAATAAAAATTAAAAGATTTAATTACGGAGTAATTTCCATCGGTAATCAAAATATAATTAAAATAATAATAAAAGTGGGGTTACTGATGGAAATATTTGTCGATAATAAATAAAATTAAAAATTAAATTTACCAACGGCCATTTCCGTCGATAAAAAAAATCAAATAAATAAACAATTACTGGCGGATTTAATTTTCCGTCTGTGATTTTCAGAATCCGTCGGTATTTACTGATGGGAAACGTTCGCCGGTGTTCCAGATTTTGTTGTAGTGTAAGTTTGTAAGAGAAGTGAACATGGAGCCATTTTAAAGCTCGCCTTAGCGCAAAAATTTATTAGAATCGAACCGTGTGAATGCGGTCTATCTAATTATCTATCTAACTACTTGGCAGTATTCAGGCTTAATAGTTTGGCTTTAAATTTAATCCCTTTAAATTCACTTGTATATATTCGGCGGAACAATAATATTATCATTTGTAGATGTTGCACTTTATTATACACTTGGTATAATATTAAAACTTTAAGTACTCAATTCTTAAGGTCTTATTTGTTTAAGAGTTTTGAATCCCAAATTGGGATTCACACTTTTGAATGATACTTAAACTCCCGATCTCAAGCTATACATACTTGGACAATTCCTGACGCTAACTAATTAAACCATTAAAATAATAGTGTTACAATTCTAGTGTCGCACATTAATCCACAAATAAGTAAATAACCTACACATGAATAAATCCCTCCTATTTGTTAATTCTATTGACATCTAGTTTAGGTGTCAACTTGATATGAAGTCAAATGACAAATGTCATTTTCTTATATTTTGTAAATTTGATGTGGCAAATTCATGTTAATTTACACAAATTCATTTCTTTTACGAAAGAATTACCTAAGTATAAAATAGGGTTTTTTTTAGGGTTTCATTATCTTCCATTTTTTCTCTCTCTCCCTCACTCGCCGCACAGATCTGCCCTCTCCCTCGATCGATCGACTTTCTTACTATAAAAAATATTTTTCTACACCTAAGAAATAAGAACACCCTCCCCCACCATTTTATCTGTGATCTTCTCATATTAACAAATTGAAAAAAAAAAATTGTTTTGGTTTTTGAAAAATATTTATTTATTATTCAATCGTGTTTTAGTAATCAAATCGCTAACTCCAGGAAGATGGAGAAATGAACCCTAGCGTCGGCTTAATTTAGTCGATCGTCTTCCAAAGGATCAGATTGATAGAGGTGGGATGAGAAATCCCAAAACCTTAGATCCGCAGGTATTTTTCTTCGGCTTTCCTAAACGTTCGTCTGACTTTCTTCTGCGATTTTTGGGTTTTTCTTTTATTGTAGGCAGAAGCGAAACTATGATAAAAGAAACCCAAAACTAAATATAATATAGACAGAGATGCGTACAATAATATTCAGATAGACTAAATTGCGGGCACATGAGATATTTGCTCCAACAGTTAAATTTTTGCTTCTCAATTCATGTTTGATTTTGTAATGAATTGATTGATGTTACTTGAGAATTATAGTTTTCTATAATTTTTTCTTATTTCATGATTTGAAAACAATGTTTTATCTTTTCTGCTTTGGTCTGCTTTCTGTGAATACTGATGTGAATTAATGCGTTGGTTATATATTATCTGCTTTCTGTGAATTGATTTCTGCTTTGCTGTTCTGTGAATGAATACTGCGATGGTCAATTGTTATATATTACTGCGTTGGTGAATTTCTATGACTGCTTGCTGTTTTGTTGAAATAAAAAAGAGGTAAAAGTGAAAATTCGGATATTTATTTTGGTTTTGAATGGAAATATGTAATTTTAACTAGGAATAGAGTCAGAAATTCGGGAGTTTTGGTGATTTGGTGCGAAAATTAACACATTGCCTAGAGAGAATTTGGGGATTTCAATGTTATGTGACCAAAAACTCCTTTCGTTTCTGCATTGGCCTAGAAAGAGTTGGTAGGATTAGTTTTTTTTTTACAAATTATTCAACTTTTAGGCTAAGAGGCCTTAAATCTTTTCAGACTGATGGTGTTAAAAATTACAGCAAAATACTGGATATTGTAATTTAGGAATTGTAATAAAGAAGTTGTTAATAAGTTGCTGAATTTGAATATTGTTTGATCAGTTAGCATTTCCCAAAGGTCTGACATCAGCTTCGGAAAGGCCACGGGTTGCTACAAATAGTCCGGTCATCTTTGATGTTAGTTTGGAGTACATTCCTAGACTCGAGGATGTGGAGTGATATTAATTTATTTGTGACATTCTGTGCAGTTCCATTGTTTCATTCTTAAAAAAAACATAAAAGGGTAATAACAGTCAATTTAATTTCATATGTGAACTTTGTTTTTTTCTTTTGTGAAATTTTGGAGGCCCTCAATTTTTAGACTATCTACACAAGTACAATTTTCAAGAACAGTCTATTTACTTTTTCATCTTTATTTTTCTAATTTCATTAATAACTAAAAAGGGTTTTAATAATATACTATCAGATAAATTTAATCAATCTGTATATAATAAATTACTTTGATGTATCAATAATTTGAGATCTGTATATAAAATAATTCAAACAAATCGCAGTATAATTGTTTTATTTTGTATATTTTGATGAATTCAGAAATTGAATTCATCTCATTTTCCTTTAATTTTTCGTCGGTGGCGGCACAATGGATTGGAACTCCAGCGAGCAAAATGCTTCAATTGTCCGGCAACCATGTGCTGGCGCGGTGATGGCGTCTTCGAGGTGGGCGCAGGTGCAGCGGCGCAGGGGTGGAGTCTATAAATCATTTCATGGTATTTTTTTTATTACTTTGTAAATTGTATTTCCTAAGTTTTCTTATTTTTCTTTTTTTCCGTAATTTGTGCTATCAGTTTTTTTTAACTGTGATGCCATCAGATCTGCACATATATGTATCATTGATTTTTTTTTTTTGTTGGTGAAATCATTGTTATTATTTTTTTTTTGTGATTCATTATCCAGGTATCAACTAAAATACGATCTGATTTATATTTTGATTTAAGTGTAATTCATCCGTTCTGTAATTTTTATTTTTTTTATTAAAATTATATCCAACCAATATGTAGGGTTTCGATCTCCTTCATGTTTTGTAATTTTCATTTTGCTCTGAAACAAAAGGCTTCGATCTGTAATATGGAACAAAATTCTAAATGTATTGCACAAGTTGCAGTTGTTTATAAACAAATAAGATCTAAATAGTTTACCATGTTCTGTTTACTAGTCCAATGCAATCAGCCTGATTTCCTTACATGTTTCAATGAATATTTATATATAATCCAGAATTAGGTTATTCCAATTAATTTTGAATGTTTGATTCCCTTTTGTTTCCTTGGTTACTTTATTTAAATTTAAAGTAGCAATTAAATTACTGAAGCTCTGTTTTTTTGTTTTTTTTTGATGGATTGAAGCTCTATCTTTTTTTTGCTCGATTAAAATGGCAGTGACTGACAACGATTCGTTAACGTGTTCGATTGGGCGACGCGACTATCCCGGTTCATTAACAGTCGAGAAAACTGCGGCAGTCGGAGATGGGAAAATGGCTGTGGTTGGAGGAAGGCTAGAGAAGGCAACGCTGTAACTGTAGTCGGTCGTGCTTATAGGTCCCTACCGTCACCAATATTCAGGGGTATTTACAAAATGTTTATGAGAATGATTCATAACATTTTTCGAATTTTCTGGAGTTTTTTGCAGTCACGCGATTCTGATCTATTTGGCTTGTGTGTTTCCTGGAGTTGCTGATCATTTGGTGAGTTCTAATATTGCTTATTTATTTCGTTAGAACATTGTAATACATTCAATGTTGAGTGGCAGACTGACACGTCGGCTGTTGCTGCGCAGCAGACAATTCAGCAGCAGTTAAATGTCGTAACGGCTAATATGGTCATGCTCTCTGCTGATGAAGAGAAAAAGCCAAAATCGGTCAAATCTAAAGTCAATAGAGAGTCGAACAAGGTTAAACCTTAATCTGAACAATTTGTCGACTTGATAAAGGAGTTTGTTAAGAAGGGCTCTCCTACTAGCCAACTCAAACCTTTTCTGGATTCTTTGACCGGGCCGCGGCAAGAGATTGTTGACTTGTTGTTTAAAGCTTTGTTTGAGGGAGTTGGAAAAGGGTTAAAGAGGCTGTAAAGAAAAAGAAGTATATTGCCGCTGTAGTTGAGGAAGAGGGCTCGCAGCCTTTGTTGCTTCATGCAATTGAAACGTTTTGTGGAAAAGCGAGTCCTGAGGCTGCGAAAGAGGTGGATTTGGTGTTGAAGGCATTGTATGATGATGATGTGCTGGAAGAAGAGTTTATTGTGGAATGGTATGAGAAGGGTTTGAGTGGTGGTAATAAAAATTCCCTGATTTGGAAGAATGTGAAGCCATTTGCGGAGTGGCTGCAGAGCGTCGAGTCCGAGTCGGACGAGGAATAAATTTGTTTGTATGTTTTTACTTATTTTATATTATTGAATTTTTTTGGTGGTTAGCAAGTTCCATTGCAGACTTGCAGTAATATGTGTGAGCATGTTATTGTGATAATAATGGGCCATTGATATGGATTGTGTGTTTACTTTGAGTGTGTTTTATTGTTTGTTCGAGGAAAAAAAATACCTATTTCTTGGTCTTTTTTTAGGTATCCTGCTGACCTTTTCAAAAGAGCAAAAGTCCACTCGGTTCTGGATTGACACCACTTAAATTCTCGGTGCTTGTATTTATGTTGATCTCTAGCAATATTTATTTATGGATATTATAACCAAGTTATATCATATGCCGAATATTCTATTCTGCCATCAGAAGGAAGGGAACTATTTTTTAATTAGAAAATGCAATAAAAACTTGCATGCATGAATATAATTTCATCTTCAATCCAAGGCTGTAAGAGGTATTTTTTTATTTTTATTTATTTGGTTATAAATTTAATGTTAATAATTATTCTTGATATATTTTATATTTTTATGTATTTCTTTAATATGCCCACGTAAAACGCGGGTATTCAAACTAGTAATATAATAATACAACTACCTCCACCAATCAAATAAATCTTGACACTCAAAAATAAAATTATCTTATGAACACTCTAAACAAACAAAAATTTTGATGTTTACCTTGATGTCAAAATCCAATTCCAGGACTTCTTAAAATCTCAAAAGCTCTTGAACAAATGCAGCCCAAGGGATGAGATACTTGACTTTAATCTATTTAGTAGTTAGACACCTAACATTTACCCACTCACACAATATGATTGAGATTAATAATATATATATATATATATATATATATATATATATATATATATATATATATATATATATTTATTTATTTATTTATTCTATTTTAGTAATTATATATTAGTATATATATAAGTATCCTTTTATTATCTTTTATTTGATTATATTTTAAGATATTTTAGGAATGGATTTATTTATTTTCGAGTCTTATTACCACTAAAGTTTATTTCTTGTTCATTATTTTATATTTAGTATAAATAGGTAGCCAATGATTGTTATTAGGGGGTGAATTGTTGAGTTTATAAAAATAAGAATGTTTGTTCTTGGAGATTTATTCTCTTAAGTCAATTCGATAGGTATTTATACTTGAATCAAGGGTTTAGTTTGAGTGCTAGTTTTATTCATAGCTTTTACATGCATCAGTTGGTACCCATAGACCAGACATGATCCTTGATGATGTTTTCGAGGCGTCAATCAATTATGATGGACTTCTTGACGAGCACAAGATTCAGAATTACAATGCTCAAATCTGTTAGTAGATCAACTTATTGGCAAAAGACATGGAAGTCGTGCGTACCCCATACAGGAAATTTGTGGAGATTCTTGTTGGGTTGTGGCATCATGTCCTTAGACGAGGAGCCTATAGGGTTGGGCATCATTGCTCTTTTGTTGCATCTCCTGTCAATAGAGAAATCGCTTTTCATGCTTCAGTCTCTATGTTAGACACTCTAACTATTGATGGTGGTGATCTTGGACCACCAATATTTGAAAACGGGGGTGTAGACACATTTTCATCGATTTATGGTGGTTACGATGTCCCACCAATTTTTAATGAGCCCATTTATGATGTGGACAATGAAAACTTTGTTCCCAAAGTTAGCAATGAAAACCCTTCTATAATTGAAGAGGAGATTAGTAGTTATGATAGGTTACCAATATTTGAAGAAGAAGTTGATAAATTTTACGAGGTGAACGGTGATTCTAATAGACCACCAATTCTTTATAAGGCATATGGTGAGAACGTCGAAATCGTGGTGTATCAGATGTTTCGACTTTCTAACATCCCCAACACAATATACCGCAAGTTTTCTTTTGGAACCCATGATGGTATGATTACATCATTTGGTGCATTTAATAAGAGTAATTATCATAGTCCTGTGACTTCTTAGGTTGCAATTGAGAACCATGTGCCACACATTTTTGATGATGGTAGCGCAATAAATGGTCAAGAGCTTCTGCACTTGTTTATTGAGGATTATCCATGTGCCTTAGATTCAAAAATTTATAAGTCTCTTAGAGACATATACCCACAAGGATTTGATTTAGTCTATTATAACCATCACTGACTTCATGATACACTATGTTTGAAAAATAGTTTCTCATCACGTCCTGCTCGTGCACCTACTTGGTTTGATAATTCTCCAAGTAATGATCTCTTTTCCGATTCGATGACAAATCATTTCGATCCAGAAGAGAAGGATGGAGATTAATAGTAATACATATATTTATTTTATATTAGTAATTATATTTTAGGATATATATATATATACATACACATATGTGTGTATATATATATATATATATATATATATATATATATATATATATATATATATATATATATATATATATAAGCTTCTTTTAATTATCATTTATTGATTATATTTTAAAATACTTTAGGAATAGATTTATTTGTTTTGGAGTCTTATTATTATTAGAGTTTATTTCTTGTTCATCAAGTTTTTTTCCAGTGTAAATCGGTAGTCAATGATTTTTATTTGGGGGTGATTTGTTGAGTTCAAAAAACAAGAATATTTGTTCGTTCGGAGATTTATTCTCTTTATGTAAATATTACCGGTATTCATATTGAATCAACATTTTTTCTTGCGTGTTCAATTTATTCATAGCTTATGCCTACATCATAATATATATACACATGTTATATCATGAATTATGTAGTTCCCATGGGAACGTTATAAACTCATGCCACAAAATAATGTGACACAACCTTATTTGACACCTTGGTGGAACCAAATAAGAGCTCCACCAAACTGATCAATCTATGTTAACACTAACTAGTCAACTTGATGGGGGACCTATTGGGTCTTATTGAAGTGACTTATAAGGTCATGCTCCATTATTTTGTGACACAACCTCATGAAGTGTACTTAGATGCCATAAAATGTTTGGTTGACATAGCTTATAACATATATATCACCTTCCTGTAGATAATATTTGTTTCTACTACCTTTATAAGGGATAGTTATAATAAATATTACCGAAGTCTAACATAATTACAAAGGGATTGATTCACTTTTGAAAATTACAAATATCCCTTAAAGAGTAGTCCCTCTAAAATTAAAACGTCCGTTGTACCAAATACTCACGTGCGATTGGTAAAGAGGAATGAATGTAGAGATATTTATATTTTAAAATAAATAATTATTTTTAATTAAATTAAATCTTGAGAAGTTTTTGTTATCAGCATAAAGGAGCTAGATTGAAGAACATTTTGCCCATGATTGGTAATTGCCGGATAGCTGAAACTGATTGCATTAGATGAAAGCTATTGTACTAACTGATTTGACTAGCCAGTTGTATTTTTGGTGGGGTTACAAATGAGTTAAACTACTCGCAAGCTATTATATTAGCTAATTGTATCAACAAGCTTGAGTCCAGTCTTGTTAAACTAAACGAGTCGAGCTTGAGCCTCTACTTCTTAAGATCGATAAAATCTTATCTAGACTCAAGCTCATTTCTTCATTCGATGAGCCAAGTCTGGACACTTGGAAGCCCAACTAGGCTCATTTACAGTCTTAATTAGCAGTTTATATAAAGTGTTTGGTAGATTGATGAGAGATGATATCTAGACTGACCGATAATGGCATTGACATAGTTTATTGTTGATGTTTTTTGTGTTAATAATATAAATCCACATGTGAGTATATTGATTCTTAAAAAAAAGATTAGTCATTATTTTGAATTTCTTAAATATGTACAGTTTGAAAAAAATTAGCGGTGTTTCATGTTGCTCACACCTTTTAATTTTAGTAATAAAGAGAGATTGATCGCAATAGAATAAGTTCATTATATTGTGGTGAGAATGACACATGTCGATTCACAAGAAATGATTATCAGAATAGAGATCGATGTTCACATAATTACGGAATTTAAAACTATATTAATACATGATTAAATAATTTGGGTTTTTGGTTTTAAAATACTAATTAAAAATACTTGAATTAAAAAAGGAACTTGAAAATTAAATTGAAAACAATCAATAAAAAATGAGAAATTAAGGAAAAATGGATTTCAAAATGATTTAAAATGGATTTAAGGCAAACAAGGAAAGCAAGTTCATCATCTATAGGTTTTGAGTAAATAAGAACTGGGAAAACTAGCAATATACATTTTTTTTGTCTTTCTTTTACCCAAATACCACCCTACATTGATATATTTTATACTGTCACTTTTGGGATGTAAAAAGATGCTTATGCCCTTGGATTATTTGAAATGATGTATCCCTCAAAACACATGTCTCCATTGTACCTCTTTCACATTTCCCCACCCCAGTAAGTGGCTTCCTTTCTCTCACATACCAAAATTATTCTGGTGACTTCAGTTGTTTCATATAGACGTGACAACTTTAGACGACGATGGTGTTAGGTAGAGACTTTAGATGGCAGCGGTGTTAGGCAGCGAACTGAACTTTGATTGGTGATATTCATAAGCTCTGTCAGTCTATTCTGTTGTTGTGAGAGCTCTGAAAATAATTCCCAACACCCATGTACCAGCGAGAAGTCATCCATTTTCTGGCAGAGTAAATATTGGTAAGAGCTGATTTTGTTATTTATTTTGTTTTAGTTATATTTATGTGGTATAAAATTAATAGAAAAAAAGATTTGCACTTTAGAATAATAATTAGAGGTGTTTTTGTATTGGTTTCGGTGAAATTTGTTAACTTATTTTGATGAATTAAATTTGTTAGTTGTAATGTGTCAGACTATGGTTCGAGTGATAGGTAAGTTTATTTTGAAATATAGACCTTTATTTCAATGTTTACGGAGTATGGATGAATTTTCTTTAAGCATATTTTAAAAATAGGTGCGAATTTGAAGCTTGTATTTGTTTGAATTTTATGTTATCTTCTTCTCTCTCTCTCTCTCTTTTTTTTTGAAATGTCATGTCTTATATATTTATTTGCCGACTATAATATCGCATATTTTCCTACTTTGTTGTTGACCTCCGACTAGTTGAAATGCCGTGTTGTGTATTTCTTTGTCAACTACAATGTCGACTATTTATGACCATTTTCCGACTAAACTTGTTTGCCTACTATAATACTGTCTGTTTTCCCCAACTTTTTGACCGACCTCTAACCTGATTTATTGTTTTTAATACAGAAAAGAGATAATTGCACTTTTTCCGGAAAAAATTCTCGATTGCACCATATATAAAGTCCATGTTGAAGGGGGGTAATTTTAAAAAGTTTGAAGATTTGTACTTCAAACATTTTCTTGAGGTGCTGCCGATGAAGTTACAGGGCCATCTTTACTTTAACTTTTTGTTTCAACAAGATAAAGCACAAAAAAGGACTCCATTATTTTCCTCAAAAACAATGAAGAACATTTATTTGGCCCTGAGTAATTTTCTCTGATCACTGGCCTGCAATTTGACCCCAAGACACCTGCAATAAAATGAACAAAATTTGTCAATCAGACCATAGAAATCAAAACGGATGAGATTTTCTGAACTTTGAATAAAGTCAAATTTATCTGTGATGAACAAAAACCTGCGAATAAATAATAGGAACCTGGCACTGTAGAACAAAAATATGTGAATGAAGAAGGGACAAAAAAAGGCACGATATAGATGCAGGACTTTGATTTATGTAAAATGTTTATATTTGTAGATAGAAGCAGAAGAAATATTGTATATCTTCTTTTATTCAACCAAACTCAAGTCTGCATTTGTACAATCCTGCTTTTATATATTCATTCATTTAGCTAAAAGACAAAAAAGAAAACAGAACAAAAAACGTGAGCTCCATACACACGTGACAAGCGCATGTGCATGTGAATTTAATTTCTAGGTGCATTTGTGAGGTATTTGAGCTGCATTTCATTTGCCATCTTGACTAAGTAAACACCCCCCCTCTCAAGATGGGCCATGATGATCAACAATCCCCATCTTGTCCAACAAGAAATGCGGCTGAACAGGAGGTAGTGCCTTTGTGAATAGGTGAGCTAACTGTAACGAAGAAGTAACAAAACGAGGGCTTAGAAAACCATTCTTAATCTGATCACGTACCAGATGACAGTCTATTTCAAGATGTTTTGTACGTTCATGAAATACAAGATTTTCAAGAATATGGAGAGCTTCCATGTTGCCACACCAAAGAGGTATAGGGGTAGGAATGTGGAGAGAAAAATCTGCAGCAACATAAGAGATCCACTTGAGTTCACAGACAGCTGAGCCAATAGCTCTATATTCAGCTTCAGCCGAAGATCTAGAGACAGTATTTTGTTTTTTGGTTTTCCAAGATACCAAAGCATTTCCTAGAAATGTACAATAACTTGTGAGAGATCGACGTATGTCTGGACAAGAACCACAATCAGCATCACTAAAAGAAGTTAGTGTCTCAAGGGTATTGGCAGGGTAAAAGAGACCTTGTGATGGGCTGTCTTTGAGATATTTAACCATATGAAGAGCAGCATTCCAATGTGTATCATATTGAGAGTTAACAAACTAGATGAGTTGATGGACAGAGTATGTGATGTCAGGCCCAGTGAAATTTAGATAAAGAAACCTGCCCACCAACCTTCTATATCTGGAAGGGTCATGAAATAGTGAACTCAAATCTGCAGCGATCTTAGAGCCAGCTGGCAGTGGTGCACTTTAAGATTTGCATCCAGTCAAACCCGTGTCTTCTAGGATGTCCAAGATGTATTTTCTCTGATGAAGATAGGTACCGTGTGATCCTCTTGCAATCTCAATGCCTAAGAAATACTTTGCTGAGCCAAGATCCTTAATGGTGAATATATTATCCAGGTAGGTCTTGAGATCAGCAATAATGGAAGCATCATTTCCAGTTATTAGGACATCATCAACATATATGAGAAGAGCTATGAAAGATCTCTCCCTTTTTCTTATGAAGTGGCAATGGTCATGCCCAGATTGATCCAAACCAAAAAGAAGCAGTTTGGCAAAAAATTCATTGTTCCATTCCCTAGATGCCTGTTTCAAGCCATAAAGACTTCTTTGGATCTTGCACACCTGTCCTGGAAGAGCCTTACTGTAGCTAGGAGGAGGAACCATATAAACATCCTCATGCAAATAGCCATGTAAAAAGTTATTGTTGATGTCCAGTTGATACAGAGGCCAAGATTTTGGAGTTGCCAAAGCAATGAGCAGTCTCACTGTGACCAATTTGGCAACATGAGTTAAACTATCAAAGAAGTCTACACCTGGTAATTGATGAAAGTCCTTTGCCACTAACCTGGCTTTGTACCTCTCCACAGAACCATCTGGATTCATCTTCACCTTGTATACCCATTTACAACCAATGGGCTTCTTTCCTGAAGGTAACTGAGTCAGAATCCATGTCTTATTTTATTCTAAAGCTTGTATTTCCTTTTCCATGGCTAGTGTCCACTTAGATGACTTGCATGCCTGGTTATAGGAGGATGGTTCTTTGAAATTGTCAATGTTGACTAGAAAGGCCAGGAAATCTTTAGTAAATAATGGGGAGGTGATATATGGAAATGTAGAGAGTGAATAGGATTCTCCATCATCAACTGTGGGAATCTCCACTGAGTATGTGTGATTGGTGTGACAACTCATTACATAGTCTGAATGCCAAGTTGGTACCTTCCTTGTTCTGGAGCTTCTTTTTTCAATGGGGTTATGATGAAGGAATGGCTTCTGCTTGTGCATTTGATTCTTTGTATGGGAAACTGTGCTCAAGAAAAACCACATCTGTGGAAGTTAGAATGGATTCTGATTCCATGTCATATAACCTGTATCCTTTCTGTCCATTCACATATCCTATCAATATGCATTTACCAGCTCTTGATGTGAACTTGGATTTATTGGGAGTGGATTTTGTGGCATATGTGAGGCATCCAGTGGTTCTTAGTGAGTTTAGATCAGATTTATGTCCATAATGTATTTTAAAAGGTGATTTCCATTTCAGGATTGCACTAGGAACTCTATTTATGATGTATGAAACTGTGAGTTTTGAATAGGGCCAAAGCTTTGAAGGAACCTTGGACTCAAAATTAGGGCTCTGGCAACATCTAGGAGATGTCTGTATTTTCTTTCAACAACTCCATTTTGTTGTGGAGTGTAAACACAAGTATATTGATGGTGAATTCCTTATGCCTGAAAAAGACTTTGACAATCCTTCCCCATGAATTCTGCCCCATTATCCGTTCTAACTGCCTTGACCTTTTTTCCAAACTGTGTAGGAGTTATTAGAAAGAAATCTCTTAAGATGGAGATGGAATTGAACGTGTGGTTCATCATGAAAGTCCAAGTGGCTCTACTGTGATTATCCACCACTGTAAGCATGTATGGTGTATTTGTGACTGAGACTCTATTGTATGGACCCCATATATCCACATGTATGAGCTCAAAAATATCTGATGTATGTATGTTGCTGGATGTGAAAGACAATCTGCTTTGCTTGAAGATATGGCATACATCACAAGGCATTTGTTGTTTTTCCATTACTGAATTGTACAATTGCTTCATGTCTGGAATGTGTTGGAGTGTGTGGTGGGAAACGTGTCCCAACCTTTTATGCCAAGTGTCAAGGGATACATCATGATTATCCAAGAGTCCACTTATACATACTAGTGCTATAACAGGTTTTGATTCAGTTGGCAGTAATACAAGCTTTCCAACCAATTATCCTCTTGCTACAATAGAGTCATTGTGTGTACCCTGTAGTATGCAGTGATCTGAAAGAATGTACTCTTGATCCCTGATTGAGCAGCAATCTGAGCTACAAATAGTAAGTTGTATTTGAAGGATAGTACCAGAAGTACCTCTGACAGGTGCAGATCATCACTTAGGTGAACATCCCCTATTTGAGTTACCATTTCTGTGTTCCATCTGGCAGATAAACTGAGATTTGTGATTCAGTGGTGAACAGTTGTCATCATTTTCTCATCATTACACGTGTGTTTGCTTTCTCCTTTGTCAATTATCCAGCTTCCAGGTTTGATTGAGTCTAGGATGGATAAAGCAAAGTGCAAACCTGGATCATTACCATAATCAACCAAGTTCACATAGTTGTTTCGTGTGCTGCTCATTTGAGATTCCCTTCCCAGAGAAATATCTTGTAACCTCTTGTTGGATTAGGGAGGCTATATCAAGCTGACTGGGGATAGAGCATTGAGATTCTGTAGCATTCCTTGAGTTGTTTATATCCCTGTGTTGGCTATATTTGCATTAACTCTTGTCCTTTGTTCCTTGAGATCCTTGTACGAATCTGGAACTCCATGTAATTTGAAGCACTCAGATTTTTCATGACCAGGTGCTTTGCAATGTTCACATATCAGATTATATATTTTTCCTCCTTGCTCCTTGTGTTGAGCTTTCCAGACTGGTTTCCTGCATTTGAATTCCAGCTGCTTTGCACATTCTTTACAAAGTTGTTATTCCTGTTTTGAAAGCCTGAACTCTGTCCTGTATTATTCCCATAGTTTCTTCCCGTATTCACAAATCTGGATAGCAAAGCTAAATTGTCATGTGACTCTGCATTTATGTTTTGCAGGCTTCTCCATTTTTCAACTCTTAACACCATAGAGTAGGCCTTATTCACAGTTGGCAGGGGATCCATTCGCAAGATTTGACTTCTAACATGTTCATAGCTATCATTCAATCCCATCAGAAACTGCATCAGTTTTCTATTCTGTTCAATATCATGTAATTCCTTTGCAGATACACAATTACATGCTAGAACTGGAATTAACACAGAATACTCATCCCCTAATTTTTTTAATTTTGTGAAATATACTGCATCAGTATTGTTTCCTTGAGACAGTGTAGCAATTTCTTGTTCTAGTTGAAACAACAAAGGGCCATTACTTTCCCAAAATCGCCCACACAAATCAACCCACAATTCTCTAGCCAAATTATCATATACAAAGGCTTCAACTATATCCTTCGAAATTGAGTTTAATATCCAAGAGGTAATCCTATAATATACCATACGCCATTGATCATATGCAGTCGATTCAGATTGAGGTTTCAGGACTGTATCATCTATAAACCCTAACTTATTCTTAGCACCAAGAGAAATTTTCACAGAGCGGCTCCAAGGGAGGAAATTATTACCCGTGAGTTGTGTGGTTACTAAAGCCATGCCAGGATGATCCAAAATTTGCATATGCAGTGGATCTTCTTCTCGGATCATGATCTGATTCGTAGATGATGAAGCCGTGTTTGAGTTTAGTGACGGCCAAGCATTTCCCGTATTTTTTTGCGCCATTGCTGATCTCTGTTTTCTGCTTTCAAATCGTACAGGATGTTGAAGAAGGTTTTAAAACCTTGCTCTGGATACCATGTTGATTTATATAAAATGTTTATATTTGTAGATAGAAGTAGAAGAAATATTGTATATCTCCTTTTATTCAACCAAACTCAAGTCTGCATTTATACAATCATGCTTTTATATATTCATTCATTTAGATAAAAGACAAAAAAGAAAACGGAATAGAAAACGTGAGCTCCATACACACGTGACAAGCGCATGTGTATGTGCATGTGCATGTGCATGTGAGTTTAATTTCCAGGTGCATTTGTGAGGAATTTGAGCTGCATTTCATTTGCCATCTTGACCAAGTCAACATAGGAAGTGAACGAATTGATGTCCATGTAAATAATAATTACAATTCTTATGTTTTTTGTCATACTTAAACTATACATTGATGCTAACTTGAAAAAAAAATATGAAGAAGGGACAAAAAAAAAAAAGCACGATATAGATGCACGAAGTGAACGAACTGATGTACATATAAATAATAATAATAATTCTTATGTTTTTTTTGTCATACTTAAACTATATATTGTTGCTAACTTGATATATTTTTTTCAGACATTAGATGACATAAAAAAAAGACTTTGCTAGGTTTTTGATGAAAGTAGATAAGATTGGTGACGAACTAAGGGACGCGAAATCCATGCTGAGTATTGGAAAAAATGCATGTCATGATGTGCATGCACGTGCATGGCATGATGTGGATGAAGGGAATGACAGCTGGAAGCTAAAAGACAATCCTGTTAACTCTTGGTTGAGGATTGATGGAGCTGCAACGGTCACAAAGGACAAAACCAGACTGTATGGCCAGAGATGAATGCAGGTGGCACAACCGATCTATTTGGGATCATGTGCCCAACATTGGATGTAAGACACGTGTGTAGTGGTTCTAGATTGTTCCTAGGATGCAGCTCTATATATATGTTGTAGCTCATTGCTTGTAATTATCAAGAAAAACCAGAAATAATACGAACTACATTAATGCAAAATTAGGGTTCTTATTTGTTCTTCATGTTTACTCACTTACTGCTATTATTTCAAGATGTTATCAGAGCGGGTTAATCTTGCTTCTGATCCATTTTGTCATCCACTCTAGATCTATTAAAGCTTCCTCTTTTATGGCTACTTTGGGACAATTAAATCCAGTTCTGACCGCAGATCGAGTTATGGAGCCTGTGCAACTGCAGAGTCAACTTGTGAGCATCAAACTGAATGATAGCAATTTCTTGCTGTGGGAACAACAAGTGTTAGCAACCATACAAGGATATAGGCTCGAAGAATTCATCAAGGAGGATCAGAGCATCCCAGACAGGGTGATCCATGAAGGTTCTTCAGTAGGTATAGCTATTAACCCTGAATATGTGAAGTGGATGAAACAGGATCAGTTAATTGTCTCTTGGTTGTTATCTTCTCTGAGTGAGAGTGTTCTAGTTACAACTGTTGGCCTCAATACTGCTAGTGAAATATGGAGTTATTTGAGAACAAATTTTGCCAGTTACAATCGAGCTAAAGTTATGCAGCTTAAACTCGAACTTCAGTCCCTTAAGAAGGGAAATTTGCAGATCAAGGACTACTTTAACAAAATCAAGTCCATTTGTGATATGTTGGGTTCCATTGTGAAAAGATTAAATATAGTGATCAGATTGTGTACTTGTTGAATGGTTTAGGAGCTGAATATAACCCTCTCATTGTCTCTATCACTACTAGACATGAAAAGGTTACAATGATAGAAGCATACTCTACGCTGCTGAGTTTTGAAAATAGGATTGAAATTGTTGAAGGTTTTGGTGAGACTGAAAATGCACATTTTAGTGCTAACCTCACCACACAGATGCCTTGTTCTGGAAATAGAGGAAGGGGAAGAAGCAAAAATAACTATCAGTTTCAAGGAAATAGAGGAAGAGGCACTGGTAGAGGTAATAGAGGTAGGGGAGGAAGGTTTGGTTCCAACAGGCCTAGATGTCAGATATGTGGTTACAATAAACACACTGCAGAAAAATGTTACTACAGGTTTGACTCCAGTTTTCAAATGAACTCCAACTATCAAGAGAACACAGCAAGCAAGAATCAGCAGGGACAGCACTCAGGTGGAAATCTCATGGTTAATCTGAAAAGTTTTGGAGAAACTGAGGCAGGACATGACTACTGGTATCCAGACTCTGGAGCAACAAATCACCTCACATATGAGCTTTCCAACCTTAACATGGCCACTGATTACAAGGTCTCAGAGAATATTCAAACAGCTAGTGGTGCAGGTATACCTATTGCTCATTATGGTAATTCTATAGTGAATGGACCTGATCACTCTTATTCCTTAAAACTAAAAAACCTTTTACATGTTCCCAAAATTTCCAGAAACTTACTTAGTGTTTCACAGTTTTCTAAATACAATAGTGTGTTCTTTGAATTTCATCCTCTTTTCTGTCTTGTGAAGGATCATGTGTTAAAAGATGTTCTACTCAGAGGGACCCTTAAGGATGGATTGTACCACTTTAAATTATCCCAAAATCAGAATCATCACATTCCTCATTTTCAATCAAGTGTGAACTTCATAGAGCTCAGCAATAAACCAAGTCTAGACATGTGGCACACTAGATTAGGCCATCCTTCAGTGGATATTGTAAAGAAAGCTCTCACACATTGTAACCTTCCTTTTTTGAATAAAAATGATGATTCTCTATGTGTTGACTGTCTTAAATCAAAAATGCACAAACTTCCTTTCTCAAAATTAATGCATCACAGCAACAACATTCTTGATATCATTCACAGTGATGTATGGGGACCATCTCCTGTGATTTCTCATAATGGATTTAGGTATTATATCAGCTTTATTGATGATGCATCTAGGTACACATGGATTTACCTAATTAAGACCAAGTATGATGCTAAAGCTGCATTTATACACTTCAAAAACCTTGTAGAAAACCAGTTTGGGACCTCCATCAAGACCTTTCATTCTGATGGAGGTGGAGAGTTCATTGGCCTTAAGGGAACTTTAGATCAAGCTAGAATAAATCACATATTCTCCTGTCCTTATACCCAGAACAAAATGGTATGGCTGAAAGAAAACACAAGCATATCATTGAAGTTGCCCTATACTCTCTCTCTCAGTCAAACTTACCCCTCAGATATTGGGATGAAGCCTTTATCAGTGCTACTTACCTTATAAACCTAACTCCAAACAAATTGCTGAACTTCAAATCACCTCATGAAGTCATCACTCAACAAAAACCAGACTATTCCCATCTTAGAAATTTTGGATGTCTATGTTTTCCTTTACTAAAGCCCTACAACAAGAACAAACTTGAGCCCAAAAAGCCAGCCTAGTGTCTTCATTGGCTACAGCCCTTACCACAAAGGCTACAAAGTCCTACTTCCCTCCACTAAAATCATAATCACAAGACATGTTCAGTTCCAAGAAAATAAATTCCCCTTCAAAACTACACGGTCTGAACCTCCTCCTCCTAACAGAGATGCATCCCCTACCTCTGCACCATTGATACATATCACAGACACTACAAGCTCTATACCAACCACACCACCTTCATCACCTATTATAGATACTCCATCTCTCAATATCTCACACAGTCCTTCATCTCCCTCCAACTCCTCCCATACCTCCTCTCACTCCACCACTATCCCTATTGGTCAAATCGTTGTAGATTTACCTATTGCGCAAGCACATGTACTTGTTGTCACTAACAATCCTTCTAGAAGTCAGTCTCTTGTAGGTGCACATCATATGCATACAAGATCAAAATTAGGAATTTGCAAGCCCAAGACATATAACACAGTGCTGCATCAAAATGCAACTGAGCCAAAATCAGTTGAGGAGGCCCTATGCATTGCAGAATGGAGAGAGGCAATGTCTTCTGAACACCAAGCTCTTTTGAAAAATCACACCTGGGACCTTGTTCCAGCACCTCTTGATAGAAAGCTGATTGGTTCAAAGTGGATATTCAAGGTAAAGAGAAATTCAGGTGGATCGGTGGCTAGATAAAGGCCAGAGTAGTAGCTAAAGGGTACACTCAGTCTTCTGGGCTTGATTATAATGAAACCTACAGCTCAGTGGTGAAGCCAGCCAGCATCAGGATAATTTTGTCCTTGGCTTTGACTAAAGGATGGAAAATAAGACAACTAGATGTAGACAATGCATTTCTCAATGGAGATATTGACACAAACATTTACATGGAACAACCACCTTGTTTTCAAGATAGGAATTTCCCCCAATTAGTCTGCAAGCTGAAGAAAGCCTTATATGGTCTGAAACAGGCATCTAGGGCTTGGTCAAGAAAATTTGGTAATGCCCTCATCTCCCTTGGATTTTTCACACCTCTCAGTCAGATACATCCCTCTACATCAGACATGAAACAGATTCTTGCATCATCATCATGGCTTATGTTGATGATATAATCATCACAGGGAACAAGGATACTGAAATTGATGCTGTGATTTGTGGTTTGAGAAAACACTTTTCTATGAAGGACAAAACCGGACTGTGTGGCCAGAGATGAATGCAGGTGGCACAACCGATCTATTTGGGATCATGTGCCCACCATTGGATGTAAGACACGTGTGTAGTGGTTCTAGATTGTTCCTAGGATGCAGCTCTCTATATATGTTGTAGCTCATTGCTTGTAATTATCAAGAAAAACCAAAAATAATACGAACTACATTAATGCAAAATTAGGGTTCTTATTTGTTCTTCATGTTTACTCACTTACTGCTATTACTTCAAGACTGAGGGATTTGATGAAAAATAAATATATGATGATGTTGCTGATTATGGTAATTCAAATAAGGATGGAAGTTTGTGGACTTATCCGAGTCAGAGAAAATGTCGAATTGAAACAAATCATGTTGCTGACATTATTGTCAACCGCCCAAGGAGTAAGTCCACGACAGTGCCCATTTCTTTTTTTGACCTCCATTCCCCCCAAAAAGAAATTATTGCTGAACCTATAGTTACTACGGATGAGACTATTGAAATGGAAATCAACAAGGTGGAAATGGCAAATGAAAAACAAGCCAAAATTTTCTCCAACGCAGCCAACTACACAATCCTTGTCGACTAAGAGAAAGGAATAGAAAACCAAGTCGAACCGACTGCCTTCCTTGTATCTAACCTTGTCTTCAACTCTGCTGAACAAGCACTAAAGTAGTCGGCCCTTCTTGCTTCCGACCAAGAAATAAGGTAGGAACAAGGAATAAAAAATCAGGTTGACCCTACCGTTGTCCTTGTCTCTGACTCTGCGAACCAAGTAGTAAAATAGGATTCGGGAATAGAAAAAAAGGACAACCTTGAATTTATCATTGTTTCCAACTCTGCTAACCAAATAGTAGAAAAATAGGCTGATCATGTCGACCAAGCATTTGACCACCCAAAAGCGGAGAAGGCTGCGATGGTTAACATAAATAAACGAAAAAAGAAAATCACCCATAAAAGTCTTTCAGAGAGGGTATAAAAGAAGTGTGACCTTGTCTCGAAACTGAACATGAATCATGAGCATCACATCCCTAAAGAAAAAGTGAAGAAGGTTAATAGCAACCCCAATAATACTTAAGTTATTATTGGAAGAATTTTCCAACCATATGGTGATTACTCCCGACTTCCAATGAAATATTTTAAGAAATTGTGGAAAATCAGAATGAGACGGGTACATAAGCTTCGAATCCCACTTTATAATTTTTAGTTCACTTTACAAACTCTCTTGAAGTAATTTGTTAAATTTTTTGTAAATAGGCGCATGGTACCGCTGTCTGTGGATGACGGTTAGCTTATGAATGAGAGCTGGTTTAACAAGCTTGTTCCATCTGAGGTACATGGATTAGAGATGGATTAATATTCTTATTATGTTTATATTAATATTTTATCATTTCAAATGATAATTTAATGATTTAACAATTATTTATAACAAATGCAGCAAATAGATGCTTTGACACTTTTTTGCTTCACGAGAGAAGAAAAGCCAAACAAATGTTCCTATAACGTTGGGCATGCATGGGTAATTTTTTATTAGTAAGTATTCTCTATATCAATCATACTTACTTAATTTAAGTAAATCATAAGAGCTTGACTACAATTTTTTCTCTCATTTGATCGTGACAACAAAAATAAATTTAGTCGGGCAACAAATGGATTTCAAAAAAATGCTAGTGAATCTGACACGCTATTGTTGATTTGGAATAGTTTAATGTGTTACCCTTTGGGTTGATACCCCTGTGTCCTTGATGGTGAAGGCATTGACTGGGTTGACTGTGATAAAGTGGGTTGATAGCCCTGTGTCCTTGATGGTGAAGGCATTGACTGGGTTGATACCCCTGTGTCCTTGATGGTGAAGGCATTGACTGGGTTGATACCCCTGTGTCCTTGATGGTGAAGGCATTGACTGGGTTGACTGTGATAAAGTGTATGACATCGCCTATTTGAACAATAATCATTTAAGCTTTGCACGAGCTTCACTTCAGCTGCAAATTAGTGAAGGTATATGATTTTCAAGTAGAGACCACAAAGTTTAGGCAGAACAAGCATCCATTGTTTGCCCTGGAATAATGATAAAATCAAAAATATTGGTTACTAAAAATATGGGGCACTAACCTTAAAATAGAGATCAGCGACCTGAATAACTTTTAATCTCCCTCACAGCGATCAGATAAGTCTCCAGAAAGCCTCATGGCGACCTAGACGATCCTGCAAAACAGCACCTCCAAGCGGGTCGGATGTCAGACCCGTGAAGGTCCTCCGATACTTAAGTTAGATAAGAAAGTGGTAGTTCTGAGAGTATGAATATGATAAAAAGCAAGTTCAAAATAATGAGAGGTATGCACCCCTTTTATAGAGACAGGAGAAGTCCTCCCCAAATTAGGGTTTCCTTCTCCCACCACAAATCCATAAATACCATAACACCATGACCGACTTAGAATTAGAATTTCTCCTATATGCTAAGTTCCCATAAATAATAGATCTCTTACCAAAATAGGCCTGGGCCTGTTATTCTTTCCATATAATCCGTCGGGGCCCCATAAACCATCCATATAAGCCCATTTAGGCCTAATATCTATAAAGCCCATAACCGGGCTCAACAGCTAGCACCCAACACACAAAAGCATAAGAGATCGCGACCCTATATGAGAACTCATTCTCATACTCCAGGTCGCTACTCTACAAATCAACTCGCCCATCTCTCCAAAGAAACCAATCAGCTTGCTCATTTCCCAGAAATGAGGCCGCTTGCCATAAAAACCCCTGTATATCACGTACGGATTTTTAGTGCCGTATCAGCTAGTCCCCCAGGTTCTAGCTGATTGAGGTACGAAATCAGGTAGGACATGTAAACAGAAAGTTTAAGGAATACAACCAACAAACAAAGTATAAACACACATAAATCACCCTACCACCTTACCAAATCATATTTCTAAATCGCCCAGCGCAATATACCGAGTTCTAACATCAATTATCCCATAAAAAGTTACCAAATAAGTCCGCGACCTCCAAAAAGATCAGCTCGCTGAGCTCGCCCATCCTCCAAGAAGAATACTCCCTTTAGAAGAACAGATTTATATAAGTCCCCAAGTTGAGTCCCCAAACTCCACACCTAACGACCTAAAACCATAAAGCCCCTCCCATGACCTGATATTATACTTGGGCCCAAAAAACGTAATCATAAGTAACCCAAAAAGTCAAAACACGCCTTCCTTTACCCATCCCATCCCCTTTAAATTTCATTAAATGCAGCCTGACAGCGTGTCGGGCACGTGTCACTCCCCCATTTTCTCGTAGTATAATAAACATGGTGGGCCCAAAATAAATGGCCCAAAACATTTCTTAAAACCCTACCAACTTCCCGCTATTATCTGTCCCATCTTCTTTTACGCCGCCCTACACAAAAAGCCCCTTCACCTTCCCCATTCATCATTTTTCAGAAAATTCAAGCAAAAAATCATCATTTTTGCTCTGCAAAAAAGCTCGCCAACCAGCAGGTTTTCCAGTAATTATCAACAGCGCACCGCTCTTCACCGACCTCCACAACTCCGAAAATGTGTAAGTCCCCCAGATCCCCCCTCTTTTCGATAATTTAATTTTGTTGCCATGTATGTATTGCATCTGCTGAGTTGTTGTATCTTGTGTTGTTCCCCTCCGCCTGTGTTTTTAATTGATGATGAAATTAGCATCCTCCAACCCTAATTCCCGAAATTCCAGCCTCTCTCCCGATTCGAACCCCACCGTGAACCCATACATTTTTACCAGGCGGCGAAAATAGCCCCCTTCTCCCCCCTCTGGCCTTCATGACGAGCCAGAAGGCGACGTCACTTGGTCGGAATTAGAAGCCCAAAATAGGATTCATGTCGACACCCAATCCTCTCTAGAAAACATACCCGAAGATCCTTCCCCTGCCCCCTTAGCCCTTACGAATATACAAGAGGGCATTCCCGTAATTAAACATACAAACCCACCGCCCTGCGAGCATTTCCTGGAAAACCCAGTGACTGTAGCTCGCTCTATAAACGTTGCCGACCTGCCTTCCCCATCCCTCTTAACCAAAGAAATTAAAGATTATTATTGGCTACTCCCCGACTTAGAGAAACTTGAAGAATTAAAACAAACACTCAACCTCCGAAAAACCGCCCAAATGACCCTTCCCGATATTCTTCACCTAGATCCCATGAAACCCTATCCAAACCACATAACCCTCTTTAACGAGCTGCCTAGAGCGGGTTTTAGGTTCCCTCCACACCAGTTTTACATTGAGATCTCCCACTTGTACAAAGTTTTCCTCTTATAATTGACCCCCAACTCCATGAAATATCTAGTGGGCTATATCATATTATGTAAATATTATAACACCCAACCCGACCCCAACTTTTTTCATTTTTGTTTTCAAATAAAATACTAGAGCCATTCCTTCTACCTTTCTGCTCGCACTGGTAAAGCCCGCTTCTTAGTGATCCCCTCAAATAAGGTGCCTGGCTGGAAGAGAAACTTATTCTTTGTACATAATACTGAGGAATGGCCCTTCATAACCGAGCTGCAATACCATACCCCCAAAAAATCCAATCCTCCCAGCCCCAAACATCTTCCCATTCTATACAAGAAATACTCTAACCAGCTCGCGAAGTGGAGTAAGTGCCCCTTTGACGTGGTGCTACTCACCAGCCGGTCAAAAGTTTTCAGATATGGGGGCATTGACTCTCGCCCAGTTGACCCAGATCTTGCCCTTACTGAATTTGAGTTCGGTAGGTTTTCCAAGTCTTGTAATTCTACACCATTCATTATTAAAATTGATTAATAACACCCTTTTTCTATTGCAGTTGCATTTGTCAAAAGATGTGCCTCACCGAGCTATGATGAAGTCACAGAGCTACCTACCCCTCAGCCCGCCGTTGTCCCAACACCTCTTTAAGTCAATGTGGATGAAATACTGAACCAGGCCTTTGGAACCGAGGCCGATCAAGAAGAGGATGACCTAGAGGAGGTACAATTGGTACAAAAATCTTCAAAAGGCAAAGGGAACGTCCCCTCAAGCCTTCAACCAAGAGTCCGAGCTCTCCAATCCAAAAACGTCGTCGCCATCGTAAAACATATGCTGCGACCTCTTCAAGCTCCCCAGATCTGGGCAAAGGAATAGCCCAGTGTGATAATGCCAAGGAGATCCAGACCTTCCTCAATGAGCGAATAACAAAACAGGTAGACTCCAAAAAATCCTTCCCCTTATTACGATTATACTTGCAAACCCTTATAAGATGTTGTGGTGCAGCCGAGTCCCCTGGTTTCCAAACTTTCCAAAGAGTTGGCAGCTCATCCGTGGAGAGCGAACTCCAAAAGACATGCGATGAGATGACCGCACAGACTGAGCAACAAATGCGGCAGCTATCTTTAACTCAAGGAGAGCTGGATGGCGCAAACCAACTGCTGAAATCCCACGAAGAAGAGATAGCGATCCTAAAGAGCCAGGTAAACAGCCTGAAGGATTAGACAGCTCGCATGGGCACTAATCTCAAGAATGCGCAAAAACAGGTAGGAGAGTTCAAGGCAGAAAACCAGAAGCTTCAAGAGCAAAATAAAGTGAGGCATGAGCAAGGCGTGGCTGAAGGTCGGTGGACCTTTCTCATGAGTGCAACTGGCAGAAAGTTCATTTGCGCTTACCAAGAGGAGTTGGTGAAGGCCTACAAGAAATCCTCCATATACTTCGGTAAGATGGCTGGTGGTGCTCAAGAGTGGTTTTATAAGGCCATCGGAATAATCAAAGAGGAGGTCGCGACCCTGAAATGTACATATAACCCTGATGTGCCAGCCATCATAGATAAGCTAACCCCTTGCAGCACCTTCAAAGGTGACATGAACCAGCCGATTGAGGCTGAATGGTGGTTATCTTGCCAGGGTCGAGCTGTGATGTTGGCCAAAATATCTACCGAGTTGGATAAACCGCTGGAAGATATGGTTCCCGCATTTGGACCAAGCACGACCTGGAGACTTGCTGCCCTTATTTTGATTTAGAACCCTGCATCCCTACTCACATTATGTATGAACAACGTTTATGATTTGTGAGCACTTCCATTTTTATTTATTATATACATAGCTCGTCGACTCCAACCAAATATGATCCTGCACTTTAAACCATATAAAAATCAAACCATAAACCATGTATGAAATAAACCCGTAAGTTAATATAGGTCGCGCGAAATTACAACCAAGAAATAATCAAACCATAAATCAGTAATAACCTGTGGAGCTTAAAGTAAGCTTATATAAAAGATAAACATATCAGCTCGCAAAAACACATCTATCCATAATATAACACAACGGCTCAACAAAGATATGTAAGTCAAACATATCCTTCCTGAACATATAAAGCAATAATCACACCATTAACCATATTAAAAAACCATAAAAGTAGTTCGCCAAAATTTATAATAATATAACCATCCACCCCGATAGGTAAATAAACAAACATCCGCCCCGAAGGGTAACAACCATCTGACCTATATAAGCATCGGTTTATGAAATAACCATCCGCCCCGAAGGGTAATAAGAAAACCATCTGCCTCGAAGGGTAATAAATCAACCATCCGACTTATAGAAGCGTCGGTTTATGAAACAACCATCCGCCCCGGAGGGTAATAAGAAAACCATCCGCCCCGAAGGGTAATAAAACAACCATCCGACCTATAGAAGCGTCGGCCGACCTATACAAGCATCGGTTTATAAAACATCCATCCGCCTCGTAGGGTAATATATAAATTGCCTGCCCCGAAGGGTAAATTACCATAACTGCCCCGAAGGGTATAAACATCTCCAGTCCGCCGTTTAAGCATAATATTTCTTCGAGTGACACACATTCCAGCTCCGAGGTAGAACCTTTCCTTGTCCATTTCAAGTATATATGCACCTCCCCGTAATACCTTTATCACTTTGAAGGGCCCCACCCAATTTGGCTCCAGCTTCTTAGTCATACGCAATACATCAGCTCGCCTCCATACTAAATCGTCGACCTGAAAGCAGTGATGCTTGACTCATTTGTTAAAGCTGCTTGTATCCTTTGTTTATAGTGTTCGACCCGAGCTGCATCCTTATCTCATATCTCAACAATCATTTCAATTGCTCCCCGAGCTAACCTTTCATTTTCCTCCACATTAAATGCCACTAAGCGCTGTGATCCACCCACTATCTCCACCGGAATGACCGCATCCATACCATAGACCAGACTGAATGGCGATTCCCCCGTCGAAGTTTGGGGAGTTGTTCGATAAGCCCATAGGACCGATGCGAGCTCTTCTTCATAAAGTCCTCTTGCCTTTTCCAATCGCAACTTGAGACCCTGCACAATTATACGGTTAATAACCCCCACTTGCCCATTATTTTGGGGATGCGCCACAGAAGAAAATCGCTGCTTCATCCCCATCTCCTTGCACCAATTTTGAATTTTTCTCCCATTAAACTGGGTCCATTGTCAGATACCAACACTCGCGGCACACCGAACCTACAAAATATATTTTTAAAGATAAAATCCATCATATGCTGCTCGCTTATCCTCGTGACCGCTTCGGCCTCCACCCACTTCGTGAAATAATCAATTGCTACAACCAGATTTTCTTTATTGCCTGGGGTCTTTGGAAAGGAACCCACGATATCAATCCCCCATTGCACAAACGGGAAGGCGAGCTCATAACCATCATCTCCTCAGCCGGTATATGAATAATTGGAGCATGCATTTGACACTTTTTACACGTTCTCACCAGGTTGCTAGCCATACCTTTCATTCCCGGCCAGAAGAAGCCAACCCCCAATGTTATGCCAACCAACCCCTTTCCCTTCGCATGATCACCACAATACCCTTCATGTATTTCCTTTAGCACCACAATCCTTGCTCCTTAGCCAAGTGATAAGCGAGAAATTATGCTTTAATTAATGGTTTAATATCTATGTTTTTATGTGCTTAATATTCTCATGTATGCTTATTTCTCGTGTATTCACTATTACGAATGGAGGAGCACCATTTGTATATTTTTTCTCTATTTTGCAGTATTTGGTGCTATAATAAGTGAATAAGGTTTTACAAGAAAGTGGAGAGACAAGGATTGACGAATCGACGAGAGAAAAATCAAGAATCAGGATATTGCGTCGATAACGCGTCGATGCCGAGGATGGTTCGCGTCAGTCGACATAATGTGCGGAGGGACGCCGAAGGCTGGCTCGCGTCAATCGACGCCATGTCGACGCATCGTCGATGCTTATGCTCTGAAGCGTCGATGTCGATGCCCATGAGTCGACGATCCGTCGACGCTTATGCTCTGAAGCGTCGATGTCGACGCCCATGAGTCGACGCTCCGTCGACGCTTATGCTCTGAAGCGTCGATGTCGACGCCCATGAGTCGACGCTCCGTCGATGCTTATGCTTTGAAGCATCGATGTCGATGCCTGCAGGTCGACGCGTGCAGGACGACGCAGGCAGGTGATTCGCGTCGATGCCGAGGGCTGGTTCGCGTCAGTCGACGCTCCATCGACGCCGACTCGACAGCATTATTTTAGGAAGTATCTTGGGCGGTAAGAAAAAGGAGTTCTATATAAACCCCGACCCTAATTCGTTCTAGAGGCATAATATAACATATCCTAGAGTTCTAAGGAGGTCCGGAGAGGTTCCAACTCGTTCCAAGTCATCCAAACGCAAGGGAACTTGAAGATTGACGTTCCAAGACGCAAGATTCAAGTC
>BMAC01000393.1:667798-679440 GCA_014905375.1 Phtheirospermum japonicum | reverse complement strand
ATTCGAGTAGCAGAGCTTATTGCTACTTAGGGTTTTTAATCGCATGTGATGAATGGATTACGAAGTTGTGGTTGGTTAAATGAGTGAATCGAGAGTGGAAACTGAACTAGAACTAGGCCTTTATTATTATTGAATTCTTCGTTAATTGTTCTCTTGCTAGTTTAATTGCTTGTTTATTTTATTAAGTTGAATTAATTCATAGTTCCGTACCCCAATCATTTATTTAAATAAAATATGAATCATCACAATCTAACCACACTCCTCGTGGGATCGACCCTTACTTATCGCTACTACTAGTTGGTAGAGAGAAGCTGAGGAAAAATAAATATTTAATTTGACGCTTGACGATGGGCGGTCAAATTTTGGCGCCGTTGCCGGGGAGTGACGCGTTAAAATTGTGATTTTTAGTATTTTAGTATTTTATTTTATTTTTAATTTTGTTTAAACGAGTTGAACTCTTGTTGAGTGTTTTCTCAGGTGAATGAACTTGAGATCGTCCGGGAAGAAGAATTTGCATTATTATCCGGAAATCAACAAGAGAGGTCGTGGGTTAAAGAAGAAGAAGGAGGTTTCAAATTGGGAGCAGGTATTACCCAATTACATATCCGAGAATTCTTCGAGTGAGAGCGAAGAACGAGAAAGCGAGACGATGGCTGCTCAAGCGGAACGAACGTTGAAGGAGTTGGCAAATCCCGACCTTCCTCAACAACCATTGTGCATTACCTTTCCAACGGTGAACGATGCTACATTTGAGCTACGGTCCGGATTAATCCATCACCTACCTTTATTCCATGGACTCACTGGCGATGATCCGCACAAACACTTGAAAGAGTTCCATGTCATATGCACAAGCATGAAACCCGCTGGAGTCACGGACGAGCAAATCAAGCTAAGGGCATTCCCCTTTTCATTAAAAGACCTAGCCAAAGATTGGCTTTACTACTTACCTTCGGGATCCATCACTACGTGGGGGGCTATGGAGAAAACATTCTTGTAGAGGTACTTTCCCGCATCACGAGTGGCAAATCTTTGAAAAGACATTTGTTTGGCTAGGCAGGCGCAAGGAGAAACGTTGCATTAGTACTGGGAACGATTCAAGAGGCTTGTTGCGAGTTGCCCTCAACACCAAATGGGCGAGCAACTTTTGATCCAATACTTCTATGAGGGATTGAGTCTCACTGATCGAAACATGATTGATGCTGCTAGTGGAGGCACCTTGATGGACAAGACACCGACGGCAACAAAGGAACTAATATTTCGGCAACCGAGATTCTTCATTGAAATTGGTAAACGAGATGGGTAATGATTCATTGCAGGCCCATTTAATTGAATTGAAGGCCATGATAAGTGCGGGAGGAGCTCCAAAGATTCAACCATGCGGTTTTTGCGAAACTGTGGAGCACGTTACTGACAAATGCCCACACTTTTACTCAGCACGCGAGGCGCACGTGAATGCATTAGGAACCGGGAATGGGCAAGGGAGAAAGTACGATTCGTACCCCAACACTTATGGATGATTTTAGCGTTTATGGCAATTCTTTTGAGGTATGTCTTGGAAACTTATCTTTAATTCTAAAACGTTGTGTCGATACTAACCTTGTGTTGAATTGGGAAAAATGTCAGTTTATGGTGGAACAAGGTATAGTTCTAGGACACATTGTTTCGTTTAAAGGAATAGAAGTTGATAAATCTAAGATTGATACCATAGCTGCGTTGCCTTACCCCCGCCAACGTGCAAGAAGTTCATTCTTTTCTTGGCCATGCAGGATTTTATAGGAGATTTATCAAGGACTTTTCGAAGATCGCTTCGCCACTTTGTAGGCTCTTGCAAAAAGATGTGGAATTTGAGGTCGATGACAACTGCATGAAGGCTTTTGACACACTGAAGGAACGGCTGACCACTTCTCCAGTTATCCAAGCACCGAGGTGGGACCTACCTTTTGAGATCATGTGCGATGCGAGCGACTATGATGTGGGAGCCGTGCTAGGGCAGAGGGTCGATAAAGCTACCCATGTGATCTATTATGCTTCGAGGACCTTGAAACCCTGCCCAAGAAAATTATACTACCACGGAGAAGGAGCTTCTAGCTGTTGTGTTTGCCCTCGAGAAGTTCCGTTCATACATCATTGGATCAAAGGTGGTGGTTTTTAGTGATCACGCGGCCCTACGACATCTACTTACAAAGAAGGAGACAAAGCCACGACTCATACGGTGGATTTTACTACTCCAAGAATTCGATTTGGAGATCAAGGACAAAAAGGGAGCCGAGAACACCGTGGCCGACCACCTTAGTAGATTAGTGCATGAGGGGAACGAGCTACAACTTGATGAGAGATTTCCGGACGAGCAACTACTTGCGGTTGAACACGTGACTTGGTAAATTTTCTTATTGCTCGTGTGTTTCCAACAGGGCTAACGAAAGCAAGGAGGGACAAGTTGAGGGGTGATGCGAAATATTATGTGTGGGACGACCCATACCTTTGGAAGTATTGTGCTGATCAAGTCATTCGAAGGTGCGTCCCCGAATCGGAGTTCCACGCTATTCTTTCATTTTTCCATTCTCATGCATGTGGACGACACTTTGGATCGAAGAGAACTGCGCATAAGGTACTTGACAGTGGCTTTTATTGGCTATCCCTATTTCGAGATGAGTATGAATTTTGTAGGGCATGTGATAATTGTCAACGCACGGGGAACCTTTCACGGAGAAGTCAAATGCCCCAAGTGCCCATAATGGTTTGTCAAATTTTTGATGTCTGGGGCATCGACTTTATGGGCCCCTTTCCTAATTCTTTCAAGAATGCTTATATTTTTCTTGCGGTGGATTATGTATCCAAGTGGGTGGAAGCGAAAGCCACCTCAACTAATGACTCGAAGGTTGTTGCACGTTTCATTAAATCTCGGATCTTCTCAAGGTTCGGGATCCCTCGAGCTATGATAAGCGATCGTGGCACCCACTTTTGCAACAAGACGGTGGAGGCATTGCTCCGAAGGTATGGTGTTGTCAATAGGCTTTCTACGGCCTATCATCCTCAAATAAATGGACAAGCCGAAACTTCAAACCGAGAAATCAAGTCCATCTTGGAAAAGACCGTCAGAGCAAACCGTAAGGATTGGAGCATCAAGCTGAAGGATGCACTGTGGGCGTATCGGACGGCATTTAAAACACCAATTGGGATGTCGCCGTATCGCCTCATTTTTGGGAAGCCATGTCATTTTCCGGTGGAGCTCCAACACAAGTCGTTTTGGGCCGTGCAGCAATGCAACTTTGATTTTGATGGAGCCGGGGCGCTAAGGAAGTTGCAACTACGAGAATTGGAGGAAATCCGGACCGAAGCGTTTGAAAACTCGCTAATCTATAAAGAGAAGACGAAAGCGTTTCATGACTTGAAGATTTCAAGGAAGGAATTCGTAGTGGGCGAGAAAGTGCTACTTTTTCATTCTCGCCTTAAGCTATTTCCCGGTAAGTTGCGTTCAAGGTGGGTTGGACCGTTTGTTGTCACCCACGTATTCCCGCATGGTGCGGTGGAGATTTTTAGCCCAAAGACGAACAAGACGTTCAAGGTGAATGGACACCGACTCAAACCGTATTATGAAGGTTTTCACTCTGTTGATGAGGAACGAATGGAGTTGGAAGCACTGCCTTTGACGTAATCATAGGAATAAGTCGAGCCAATGACTTTAAACAAAAGCGCTTGTTGGGAGGCAACCCAACGTTTACTTGTTTTCTTTTCTATTTTTCTTATTTTTTGCAGCGTGGGGGGCGATGTCTTGTTTTGGATGTGTGGGCCACTTTTCAAAGGACCGAGCATCATGTTCAATAGGACCAAGATCCTCGACATTTCCCCGGGTGATTTCTTTTCCTACTCTTTCCCCATGACGTTGTGATGTGCTTATTCTTGTTTTGCATTCGCTTGAGGACAAGAAATGTTTTAAGTTTTGGGGAGTGAGTTATTGTGGTTATATTGAGGATTTTTGTACTGAAAATTTGATAATAAATTTTAACAATTTTTGTGATAAACACCGGGGGATTAAAAGGAAAAGATTAAGAGTACTTGCTTGAATTTCCTGGATGAACTACGTTTCGGTTAAAATCTTTAGTCGTCATTTGATTTAAAGGTCAAAGGTACGCATGTTAGTGTTTTTGTGATTCATATGTGGGGCGTCAATTCTAGATTATTGCGTTATTGATATGTACTTGTGGTTGCCGTACTTAATATGAGTTTGTGTGGGGCCTTGAAGTTGGCAGTTGCGTGATGATATTTCGTTAGTAGAAACAGAAGTCGAATAAAGTCCGGTTGGGGTATGCCGTCATGGTGAAAGTAGAAAATTGAAAAATCAAAAAGAATTGAGGTGCCGAAACAGCTGCCTATCCGTATTTATCAAGTGCATTCGCTTATAAATTCCAAAGAGCAAAGTCCAACGAAGATGCTAGTAGCTCAACAATTCATGCACCTGCTCAAAGGCGCATCACACTATCAAATTCTCAAACATGGCAGAGGTGAACTCAACAAATCAAACATCCAATCAAGACAATCCTCATACCCAGCGCCTTATCATCATTATGAAGTCAATAACGGTAGTGCGGAGCTACGAGCCTCAATTGAAAAATAAAAAAATAAATAAATAAATGGGAGAGGACGAGATATTTGATCGTAACCAACGATGGATAGAGCCAAGCCATTGAGTAACGAGGGGGCACCATAGTGCATTGACGTGACGTGTATATAAAGGGGTTGCCAAGCTACCGGGATCACCTAGGCCAATACATGAAACGTCTAAGATTTCTAAAAATATAGTGGTGTCTAGAGTCCGAATAAATTCACTTGGGTAATTTGAGTGAGTTACTTATATTATGTTTGTCCTATGCTTTAATCTCATGTTGCTTGAGGACAAGCAAGGTTTAAGTTTGGGGGATTTGATAAGCGAGAAATTGTGCTTTAATTAATGGTTTAATATCTATGTTTTTATGTGCTTAATATTCTCATGTATGCTTATTTCTCGTGTATTTAGTATTACGAATGGAGGAGCACCAATTGTATATTTCTTCTCTATTTTGCAGTATTTGGTGCTATAATAAGTGAATGAGGTTTTACAAGAAAGTGAAGAGACAAGGATTGACGAATCGACGAGAGAAAAATCAAGAATCAGGATATTGCGTCGATAACGCGTTAATGCCGAGGATGGTTCGCGTCAGTCGACGCAATGTGCGGAGGGACGCCAAAGGCTGGCTCGCGTCAGTCGATGCCATGTCGACGCATCGTCGATGCTTATGCTCTGAAGCGTCGATGTCGATGCCCATGAGTCGATGCTCCGTCGACGCTTATGCTCTGAAGCGTCGATGTCGACGCCCATGAGTCGACGCTCCGTCGACGCTTATGCTCTGAAGCGTCGATGTCGATGCCTGTAGGTCGACGCGTGCAGGACGACGCAGGCAGGTGATTCGCATCGATGCCGAGGGCTGGTTCGAGTCAGTCGACGCTCCGTCGACGCCGACTCGGCAGCATTATTTTAGGAAGTATCTTGGGCGGCAAGAAAAAGGAGTTCTATATAAACCCCGACCCTAATTCGTCCCAGAGGCATATTATAAAATATCCTAGGGTTCTAAGGAGGTCCGGAGAGGTTCCAACTCGTTCCAAGTCATCCAAACGCAAGGGAACTTGAAGATTGACGTTCCAAGACGCAAGATTCAAGTCCAATACATCATCTCTCCTATTTTATCAAGGATTATGTTTGTTTATCTGAACCTTTTCTTTTATTTTATTAACTCCATGAGTGAGTAAACTTATTATCKAGTTCTAGGKATGTTGAAACCCTCGTKAAACTATGTTTAAKTGATTTATGCAATATTGTTTTTTCRTTCGTCATATGCGATTGTTTGTGTTGTTCTATTTTCAACTTATGATTGCTTAATTYTTAATTTGGCTTGATCACCTAGATTAGGGATTGGTTATCTATTGCTAGAAATAKGATTRCTTCCCGTRTAATTKTCGTAATTACTATTTCTCTGAAGCAACTAATGATTGTAAATCGTTAGGGACAACACAACATAGGTTGAATGAACCGAGCTTATGCGTTTGTTACCTAGATTAATCTATTTGCCTAATTATTAATGTTGTTGTTTGGTTGAACCTAGAGATCTTATTCTAGGTTATTCAATAATTAGATTCAATTAAAGAGCTTATTTTAATTGAGTACACAGTAAGGGTAAATTCGAGTAGCAGAGCTTATTGCTACTTAGGGTTTTTAATCGCATGTGATGAATGGATTACGAAGTTGTGGTTGGTTAAATGAGTGAATCGAGGGTGGAAACTGACTAGAACTAGGCCTTTATTATTATTGAATTCTTCGTTAATTGTTCTCTTGCTAGTTTAATTGCTTGTTTATTTTATTAAGTTGAATTAATTCATAGTTCCGTACCCCAATCATTTATTTAAATAAAATACGAATCATCACAATCTAACCACACTCCTCGTGGGATCGACCCTTACTTATCGCTACTACTAGTTGGTAGAGAGAAGCTGAGGAAAAATAAATATTTAACTTGACGCTTGACGACGGGCGGTCACCAAGCATTTCAAAAAAGGTTCAAAGCGCGACCTCTTGTACAATTCCTCATTTACCACACAGAAACGAGCTACTGTTCTGTCCTCCCTCGTTGTCAATCTCTCTGCACCCTCCTCAGCTTTAACGAGAATATTCCATATAGGTGAACGCCAATCATCCTTGATTTCGAGCTCCATAATCTCCTTCCCTTTTTCCACGCTACTATGTTCTAACTCCATCAATGTAATCCTTCGAGTATCACAAGTCCCCAGTGCTCCTGCTATTCGAGCGAGCTGATTGGCCCGAGTGTTTTCAGCTCATGGTAAATGCTCCAGTTTAAACTCTTCAAAGCGCGCTGCCTCTTCGGGCAATTTATTCAAGTATATTGCTATCCATTCTTCCTTAGCTTCAAAAGAACCATCGAACAGATGAGCTATCAGCTGAGAATCCGTGTATGCCCATACCCTCTTAGCTCCCAGATTGCCTGCCATTCCGAAACCTTGTAAAACAGTTTCATACTCTGCCTCATTGTTGGATGCCTTATATCCTAACTTAATCGCGAATTCCAAATTCTCCCCTTCCGGGCTGGTTAACACAATACCCATCCCCGCTCCCGACACCATAGTTGAGCGATCAATGTACAATGTCCATGCCTTTACCTCCTCGCCCGCGTTAGATGGGCGTACCATCTCCTGCAAAAAATCCGCCAACACCTGCGCTTTGATAGCTTCCCTTGGTTCATATACCACGTCGTACTCACTCAATTCTACATCCCACTTCACCAATCTTCCAGATACATTTGGGTTACTCAGAACCTGTTTAAGAGCTAAACTAGTACGCACCTTCACCCTGTGGCTCAAAAAGTATGGCCGCAGTTTCCTTGCTGTGAAAATCAACGCAAAACCTCCTTTCTCCAGCTCGAAATATTTTAACTCAGCCTCCCGCAACATCCTGCTAATATAATAAATAGGCCTTTGCGTGCCCCAATCCTCCCTTATCAACACCGAGCTTACTACGACCTCCCCCGCCGATATGTATAAGATCAGGTCTTCTACAGACATTGGCTTAGTCAACAATGGTATTTCAGCCAAGTACTTCTCCAACTCCTCAAATGCATCCGTAGCTTCTTTCGTCCATTCAAACTTGGATCCCTTTTGAAGTGACCTAAAAAATGGGACACCCCTTTCCGCCAACCTGGAAATAAAACGGCTAAGACCCGCAATGCAACCTGTAAGTACCTGTACGTCGCGTATTGTTCGAGGGTGTGACATCTCTAAAATAGCTCGCACTTTCTCCGGATTAACTTCAATCCCTCTTTCCGTCACCATGTAACCCAAAAAATTTCCTATATTCTCTTAGTAACTTCACCAGCTCGTCCCTCAGCATTTCTGGTATTAAGTTCCCCACCCTCGTAGTATACTCTGGGCGACCTTCCTCTAATGGGATTTCCATCAGTTCTTCATGCGGTCAAACAGAATTCTCCTGTTCCTTTATCTTTTTTGCACTAAGTACTCCTTCTGGACGATCATCATCCCTCTCGCGCTTGTTTTCAACTAATCCCTTCCTGACTGTCATCTAATAGCACGATCTCGTGACCTGCTGTTCCGAAATAACTTCCCCCACTCTGTCTCCCACTGGATACTTGATACACATAAGTCGACGTTACTGCCTGAAATGCATTGAGGGCAGGTCGACCTAATATGGCGTTATATGCTTACCTCCCCCGAACTATCAAAAATTTCAAACTCTTTTTTGCTCGCACTTCATCCTTCCCTAATATCACTGTCAGCGTCAGCTCTCCTTCAGTAATCACATGTGCTCCATTAAACGCATATATGGGCGTATTCACAGGTCGCACCTTGTTTTCCAATTTTATTTGCTTAAGATAATCTGTATATATTATATTTACCGAGCTCTCATTATCCACAAAAATTATGCTAACCTCGTACCCTGCTACTTCAGTTTTAATTACTAATGCGTCATTATGATCTTCCTGCAGCCCACATCGATCATTAGGGCCAAAATAGATGATTGGCCCTACTATCTGAGGTCGCCGACTTACACTAGTGACCTCCCATGTTCCCATGCGAGCTGACTTAACATGTCTCTATCGTGCATTGTTGGAATCCCCGTCGGTTGGTCCGCTCGAGATCATATTTATCCTCCCCTTATTTCGTCTTGGGCCATTATGTCCCTGATTTCTCTGTTGTGGTTGTATTGCGACCTGATCCTGAGGCGGATTCCTCGGTGGTGGTGGAGGTAATGGTCGCCCTGGTTCCTTCGGTTCTCTATCCTTACAAATAACTTCTTTCAGGTGCCCAGCTTTGATGTGCCTCTCGATTTCTTCCTTAAGATGCATGCACCTCTCCGTGGAATGCCCAAAATTGTTATGAAACATACAAAAGAATTCAGACTTGGGATGGGTAGGGATGGGCGTGCGATCTTCTGGCAATTTTATCTCATTAGGTACCAAGCATTCCATGATAGTAAACACTTTAGCCCGCGGGTAAGCCAATGGTATGAAATCCTCATTCCAGTTCTACATATCTACTTCCGGTTTTCTGCTAACCACAGGACTCGGGGTCAATAGCCCGCGCACTATCCTTCTAGGTTCTCTCCTTAATTCCTTCTAGACACACTGCCTCCCGTATCCGCGACCTCCCTACCAAAACGCACCCGGTGCTCCTCTTCAGCTTCCTCCACCTGTATATAATTATGGCATCTTTACAAAACTTCATCGTATGTTCATGCTTCCTTCTTTACCAAAGACTTGCGTAAGTCCTCCCTTCTCAATCCTTGGCATAAAGCTTCAGCCTTCATCTCATCTGTAGCAACAGGTACTTCCAGAGTGGCACTGGTAAACCTGTTAACATATTGCTTCAATGTTTCGTCAGGTCACTGCACCATAGTAAAAATCGATTGTGCCGTCTTCGCATTCTGCCTCACGCTGGAAAATTATTTCAAGAAACCAGCTCGCAACACCTGATAACTGGTAATTTTCCCTCGTGAAAATTGATAGAACCAACTTTTTGCAATTCCTGTCAAAGTGGATACAAAGTCCCGACACGCCACAACATCCGTATAATTATGTAACATCCTCACATTCTCGAAGAGGTGTAAATGCTCGACTGGATCTGTCGTCCCCCGATACTGAAACTCCAATGCTTTATACCCTTTAAGCATCGCGACATGCAACATATCATCCAAAAAGGGATGCCCCTTATCTTCGTCGAACCTCTCTCCTTCTACTCGCTTTTGCAATTTTAGCAGGGCCTCCTGCATCTCTCTAAAAGCCTTATTCCCTGGCCCAACCTCATTCTCACCATTTCCTTCGTTATATCTATTGCGGCTCTTACGGGTATTATCTTGAGATTCTCCATCCGTACCCGAGGTCTGGGTTTCGCTCTCACTTGTATGCTTGCCATGTTAGCGACCCCGTTGCCTGTAATGGTTCCACCTTACCTTCACCCCATTCCCCTTATGCTTACGTTTATGAGTATGAGATTCCGTGGACGAGGTGGAACTGGAAGTATCCTCATATTTTCGCTTACTTTGATTTTTCCTTCCATGAGAAGATCTCTTAGATAGAGACCTTTCATTTTGTTTTGCCTTCCTGGTTGCCGATCTCTCCTCTTGCTCACTGTTAGGTCTGTTCGAAGAGTTTTAGTGGTGATGAATAAATCATCGGGTTCATGGCTTAGTATTATCGGAATTCGATTTAACTGCAAGTTCAAGGTGTTTCAAGCTTGGAAAAACAAAGGGAAAATGAAAATAAAATAATTAAACTAGCTAACTATCCTATAAATTGAAATAGCAAGTTGGTCGGATGCCTCGGTCATATGCCTCAAATAGAAAATGCAAAGCAATAATGAAAATAAGCAATAAAATGCAATGTTTCACCAAGTACAAGCATGAAAGCACAAGGTACAACTATGCCTAAAATCCTAAATAATGAAAATTACCAAAAATTGAAAGAATGAATGGATAAAGCAATGAAAATGGATGGGAAAGTTTAAAACTTTATTAAAAATAACAAGCAACAAAGAGTAGATCTAGGATTTAAGCATGAAACAAGGCATAAAAATAAGATTTAAAATAAAGCATATGAAAAACTTAAAATCATGACGATCCAAGACCCGATCTACAATCTAGATGTGTCACTCATCTATAATTCATAGGCAAATCATAAGTTTAATCATGAATTCAAGTAGCTAAGATAAAAAGCATGAAATGAAGAAAAATGCATGAAACATATGAAATTACTTGAAATTAAACAAATCAAGGACTTGATCTATGATATAGATGTGTAAAAGCGAGTAGAAGGAGAGAACCCAAGGCAAAGCTTGAAAATTAAATCTAAAAAATATTTCAAGAAACCAGCTCGCAACACCTGATAACTGGTAATTTTCCCTCGTGAAAATTGATAGAACCAGCTTTTTGCAATTCCTGTCAAAGTGGATACAAAGTCCCGACACGCCACAACATCCGTATAATTATGTAACATCCTCACATTCTCGAAGAGGTATAAATGCTCGACTGGATCTGTCGACCCCCGATACTGAAACTCCAATGCTTTATACCCTTTAAGCATCGCGACCTGCAACATATCATCAGAAAAGGGATGCCCCTTATCAAGGACTTGATCTATGAGCTTACAAACCCAAGGCAAAGCATGAAAATTAAATCTAGAGAGAGAAATTAAGTCCCAAACCCAAGCTTGGGTTGGGAGGAGGTGAGAGGTGTCTTACAAAATGAAAGAAAGGTTCTATTTATACAAGTTAATTGGGTTTAATGGGCCAAATTAGCCAAAAAGGCTTGAAATTCCCGGTTTTGACAAAAATTGACCCGTGTTGACCTTCCTAGACACTTGGATCGATCCAGGGCTTGAATTGGCTCGATTTGGCTCGAGGTGGCTCGGCAATGGCCGAGCCTGGGCGCGCATGGACGAACGTGGCCGGCCGGTCTCGGGAGGCTTCGGGCGCTGGCGTGCGCTGGCATGTGCTGGCATCGGTTGGCACGCGCTGGTTGCGCGCGGGCATGCGGGCGGGACTCGGCAGGCTTTGGCAGATTCCGAGCGCTGGCGCGCACTGGCTGT
>BMAC01000393.1:630529-663053 GCA_014905375.1 Phtheirospermum japonicum | reverse complement strand
GCGGGACTCGGCAGCTGCACGTAGGCGCGCCTTCGCTCGGGCCAACTTGCGCCAAGGTTCGTTTGGCGAGTCCTGGCACGTCCAGGCTTCTAATGGCATGGTCAGGCTTGCCTTGGCACGACGTGGCGCGCCTTGACAACCATTCCAGAATGTTTTGGCGTTTTGGAGCTAGTTTTTGGCTTGAGTTGGCATGTCTTGGCTCATCTTAGCTTGTATTTTGGCCCTCAATTTCTCCACCTTTAAAATTAGGAATTTTAAACATAAAAACCCAAGAATTATGCCAAACACCAATTAATTGAACCCATATAACCAAATTAAATATAAAACCAAAAGAAACACGAAAAATAATAAAATAAGAAAAATGACCTAAAAACCTAAAGAAAAACGACTCAAGACTACTAAAATCAATATAAAAATCTATCTAAAAAAAATGAAGAAAAACACAACAATTACAAGCAAAACAAGGTCCATCACCCTTCTCTTTCAGAGTACCCAGCTCGCCAGCTAGGTATATGTTTAGTTCGTCCTGCTTTTCTAGAGGCACGAAATCCATAAGTCCAACTAAGAATCCTTTTTAAATTTGGCAGGGCTAATCCTTTGGTAAATCCTTCCATTCCTTACTTCCAATATGAATCACTTTTTCTGCGCCATAACCTCCAGTGTCTTCACCTCCAATACTTCTGCCGGTTCTTTTCCTTCACGTAATTTTGGGGAGGGCGGCAGTGTGCCCCCAAAACTTTGAACTGTTGGTTCCGCCTGAGAAGGTGTTTGTCCGTCTTTTATTGGTTCTCCTTCGTTGACTTCCACCTTCCCATTCTTTTTATTTGATTTTTTTGATCCACAACCATAGTGTAGAGTTCTGGGTAGTATGTTACTGTTCTTCATGCTTCGCTTGTGAAATTTATCATGCCTTTTGCTCAAGGACTCGATGCCCCTCTTTCATACAGACGGTGCCACTTGATAAAATCAAAAGGATTGGTTACCAAGAATATGGGGTACTAACCTTAAAATAGAGATCAGCGGCCTGAATAACTTCCAAACTCCCTCACAGCGACCCAATAAGTCTCCAGAAAGCCTCTTGGTGACCTAGACGATCCTGCAAAACAGCACTTCCAAGCGGGTCGGATGTCAGACCCGTGAAGGTCCTCCGATGCTTAGGTTACATAAGCAAGTGGTAGTTCTGAAAGTATGAATATGATAAAAAGCAAGTTCAGAATAATGAGAGGTATGCACCCCTTTTATAAAGACAGGAGAAGTCCTCCCCAAGCCAGGGTTTCCTTCTCCCACCACAATTCCATAAATACCATGACACCATGACCGACTTAGAATTAGGATTTCTCCTATATGCTAAGTTCCCATAAATAATAGATCTCATACCAGAATAGACCTGGGCCTGTTATTCTTTCCATATAGTCCACCAGGACCCCATAAATCATCCATATAAGCCCATTTAGGCCTAATATCGATAAAGCCCATAACCGGGCTCAACAGCTAGCACCCAACACACAAAAGCACCTGTTATGTGAACTTTTATTGTCACACCCACCCCACCGACGTAAGAAATAACTTATTGATTTTGAGTGTGAAAACTTACTTACTTGAAAGTGTAAATTATTTTATTTTTTTACAAAGGAATAAAATATTACCGCTTAAGGCTTAAACAAAAGTTATTTATTTATATAGAGATAAAGAGTTATAAAACTTATTTACAAGCTCCAAACCATATTTAAAATATTTATTTAAAGTTCAATCACACTAAAAGTACCCCGAAAAGGTATAATAAAACTTCAAAAAGAATAAAAAACGAGCCCGTTATCCTGCCCAACAGGTCGTCATCCATGTACAAGGATTATGAAAACTTCATGGAACTCAAACAACTTAGTCAACAAGTGCTCGTATATTATAAGGCTCACCTACATAAAATACATGAGCTAAAACTCAATAATTAGAAATCATCCATGTTCATTGAATATCATAAACCAATGCAACTCATTTTTGACTTATTGTGCTGATGGCGTAAACCATTTCTTAAAATTCTTCTTCTTATTAGGCCCTTGACCTACCTGTAGTGCATCAGAAAGAGCTCAACATATAATCAATCATTACGATACCAAGTTCGAATGTCTCACATACTCATATGGCACTGGGATCAAAGCCAGTCCGAATATCTCATATACCCAAAGTAATGTCTCACATGGCACATGCTTAGTATAACATAATAGCATGTCTCACATACCCGAAGTAATGTCTCACATACCTCGATGCACTAACAGTGGTCAAAACATTTTTTTAATATCTCTTATTAGCCATATTTTATGAATTCATTAGAAGATTACTAACATAAAATACATAATGAAATCAAATTAAATTTAAAAATCATATAAATTATCTAAGTAATATATCATACATGAACCTTATTGGCCATTGAGTAACCTGATTATTGGGGTATTACATCCTCCCCTCCTTAAAAAGAATTTTTTCCCCAAAATTTAGTTACCTGAAAAGTTTTGGGTACTTAGCTATCATTTCATCCTCTATTTCCCATGTTGCTTCTTTTATTGACTGGTTTCTCCATAACACCTTCACCAATGGAATCTTTATTCCTAAGTTGTTTTACCTCTCATTGTAAGATTTGAACAGGTAACTCTTTATATCTTACGTCTGCTTTTGGCTCTTTAGAGGCTCTCTTCAAAATCTGGGATGGGTTTGCAACGTACTTCTTCAGCACAGACACATGGAAAATATTATGTATTTGTGACACTGAACTAGGTAAGTCGAGTCTATATGCAACATCACCAACTCTCTCTATGATGTGAAATGGACCAATGTATTGGATTAAGCTTCCCCCTCTTTCCAAATCGTATAACACCTTTTATTGGAGCTATGTTTATAAACACTTGATCACCTATTTCAAACTCCAATGGCCTTGTTCTTTTGTCTGCATAACTCCTCTGTCGACTCTGGGCAGTTTTCATTCTTTCTCGTAATAGTGAAACAGTTTCTGCCATTTCTCGGATCATGTCTAGACCTAAAAGATTTCTTTCACCTACTTCATCCCAATGCACTGGAGATCGACATTTATGACCGTATAACGCTTCATAAGGCTCCATTCCTAGACTGATGGCTGTTATTATAACAGAACTCTATTAGTGGCAAAAAATTGCTCCATTGGCCTTGAAAATCCAAAACGCAATCCCTAAACATATCTTCTATGTTTATATCGTTCGTTCGGATTGTCCGTCAGTTTGAGGATGATATGCGGTACTAAAAGATAACTTGGTCCCCAACGCCTTGTGCAAAATTTTCTAGACAAAAATCTTGAATCTCTATTTGAAACGATGGATAATGGTACTCTGTGAAGTTTGGCTATCTCCTATATGTAAATCTGAGCATAACGATCCATCGAATAGGTAGAGCAAATAGGTAGAAAATGAGCAGATTTAGTTAATTATTCTATAATAACCCAGATAGCATCGTGGCCGTTAACCGTCCTCGGTATTCCCGTCACAAAATTCATAGTGATATTTTCCCATTTCCATATGGGTATAAACAAAGGTTGCGGTGTTCCTGCCAGTCTTTGATGTTCTGCTTTTATCAGCTGGCATGTCAAGCACTGCTCTGCATATTGGGCGATATCTCTTTTCATACCTGGCCACCAGTAATGCATCTTCAAGTCTTTATACATCTTAGTAGATCCTATATGTACAAAATACGGTGTAGAATGAGCTTCTGCCATGAGATCTTCACGAACACTCCTCGCCTTTAGCACACATAACCGACTTTTAATTGAAGTGCACCATATTTAGATAGTTGGAAGTCAGATGATGTCCCTATAGCAACTTCCTTCTTTACTTTGACTAGATATTCATCAGCGTGTTGTTCCTGTTAGATATAGGTCGAAGAGTCAAAGCTGCTAATTTTGCCTCCACTAATCCTTGTTGGATAACTTCAACATTCATCTTATACAATTCAAGAAGCTCTCACTTTTGAATTGACGTATTTACTGCATTTTGTTAGGTTTACTTTCTGCTTAATGCATCAGCTACGACATTGGCCTTGCCTGGATGGTAGTGGATCACAAAATTGTAATCCTTCACAAGTTCCAACCACCTTCGTTGTCTTATATTGAGATCTTTTGTGTGAAAAAGTATTTCAAACTTTTGTGATCAGTGTAAATCTCACTATGTTCTCCATATAGGTAATGTCTCCAAATCTTAAGCACAAAAACTACTGCTGCAAGCTCCAAATCATGTGTAGGGTAATTATTTTCGTAATCCTTCAATTGCCAAGATGCATATGCTATTACCACTACTACAAAAAAAAACCAACAGCATCGGTTGTTATTGCTAATAGGCATCGATTTTACAATTGATGCCTATTAGACTGACGCCTATAACCTGGACTTTAGGCATCGGTAATAGACATATGCATCGGTTGTTTGACCATAAATGATGATTATAGTCATCAAAAGCCGATGCCTAATGTCTATATATAGTCACTAAAGGCATCGGTTATTGTGAAACAACTTATGCCTATAGGTGCACTATAGGCATCGGTTTCGATTATAAACCGATGCCTACTTTTCATTAAACGCATCGGTTTTTTGTAAAACTACCGATGCCTAATGTCCTATAAGGCATCGATTTTTAGAAAACAACCGATGCCTGTAGGTGAATTATAGGCATCTGTTGTTGAATGCAAACCGATGCCTATAGGTACACTATAGGCATCATTTCTGTTCTACAAAAACCGATGCCTAATGTCCTCTAAAGGCATCAGTTTTTCCAACATTACCGATGTGTATAGTTTACCTATATGCATCGGCTTTGACGAGTAACTGATTCTTAATGTCTATGTATACGCATCGGTTTTTTTGAAAGCACTGATGCCTCATGGCGAGATTTAGGCATCGGTTTTATCTCACAACTGATGCGTACAGGTTAACTATAGGCATCGGTTTGTTTCTACATAACCGATGCATATAGTTACCTATAGGCATCGGTCGTTGTTGAGTAACCGATATCAATTTTTTACTTATATGCATTGGTTTTGTTGTAAAGAACCGATGTATATAACAATGTTAAAAACCAATGCCTAAATCTGATTATATGCATCAGTTTGCACAAAACCAATGCACAAATTTTTTGATAAGAAAATTTCTAGAATTTCAAAAAAAAATAAAAATTCAAACCTGTCTAGAAAATTGATAATTACCATTTTCAAAAAACTAATTTAATATAAAAAAAGCATTTTATTCAATTTTAATTCAAATGAAGAAATTCCCCTTCCTATCTAATAAAACTCAAGTTGAACTGATTATTTTATCACACAAATAGCAACAAACCCCAACTTCAAGGGAATCATGTTCAACAACACAAAGCTCTCACAAACTAAACTCGTAAATATGCAGCACCTCGTTTCCTTCCAAGGAGAATCCCCAGAGCCTTTCCTCCATTCTTACGAACAACACCTCGTTCTTGAATTCCAACTCTGAATCCTTAAGCAACCTCTTTACTGCTATTTGTCTACTTTTCCCTGTGAATGAATAAGAGTCACATTATTAACTAAGAAAATCCAGAGGAAATCCACCGACGTCCTCATAATGTTCTTCACCAAGTTACAAAATAAATTACTTAATAACTAAGAAAAAGTAATTAAAACTGAGAAATATATACGAGTAATCTACCGAGTAATGTTTTCTGCCCATATCTCACGAACTTCGTCGATTGCTTCTTGCTCGTATGGTTCAACTCCAATTGAGTCCTACACATTCCGATTCAAAATTAATTTGTCATTTTAAAAATTAAGTTTAGGTTTGGAGTTTAAAAAATCTTCAGTAAATTTTTACTACTTGAAAAAATGAGTTTACACGTACCTTGTCTAATGAAGAATTCACACTGACCCCAGAGCAAATGTCATACATATACCTCATGACATAATAACCACACTCACTGCCTCCTCGTTGTTGATGACACTACAAAAATCATATGAAAGCAGATCAATATTCCCCTGTCAATCTATCGGTGAGTCAAAATCATATGAACTTTACTAACTTGCATTCAAGGGTAACCGATATACTATTTTATTAAAAATACCTTAAAAATAACTTACCGACAGATTATTCCACCCCATGTTTCTTCCTCTTCTTCCTTTTGTTGACATGTAGGTCCGAACTGCCCTGCAGATAGTAATCATTGCACTCAAGCAGTTAATTAACACGCAAAAAATTGTTTTCAGTAAACAATAAGAAATTATTACCTATATATTAAACATTTAGAGTTTTAAAACCAAAATGAGGGGATGAACCACCCAATCTTATATTACATCCAATGAAAAACTTCAAGCGGTTTTATGAGAGTAGGCTATAGAAAGAATCGGGTTGTGGAAAATAGAAAAATTACATTAATGCTAAACAACTTGCCCACGAAAATTGCCCACAAAAAAGAATCAGTACATGATTACATTGACAATAAGGACCTGAAAGTGAATTATTTTTTATGATGTTATTGTAAAAAAGGATAGGAAGTTACCTTTTCAAAAAATAAGAGACACAGATATAGGGGGGAAATTTACGTACGTATTAACATGTGTCTTGATATCCAAGTCCCTCTTGTGTCCCTTTGGATATAAAATAGAAACCTGATTCTTGAGATGACATATCACTAGCAGCACCTAGTGGTCACTACACATTAATTACTTACCTCAAAGCCTAACCGAGTGGAAAATGAACTCTTTCTTGAGGAGCGGGTTCTATCCCCATATCTTTATTATAACAATTGTAAAGAAGTAAAGGAAAAAATAATAAGAAATAGTCTCTCTTTACTCGTCTAGGTATGATTCTAGAATGAATGTCCTGCTAAACATTTCACCGAAGGCATCACTTATGTACGTCATCACAGCAGTCGGGTCATTTAATATACTTTTCTTACAGATCTTCGCTGGACAAAGAAATTCGATGGCACCGGCACGAAGACTCTCAGCCAACCCACGAAGACACCTGTAAATCATTAGTAGATTCTGGTGCTTTGAAAGAAGGAAAATGAGTCAGCTCAAGGTCAGGATCTTTCACACTTACAAAGCAATTGCTTGAAACGCCTTTGTCATCAAAGACTATTACGTCAAAAATATAAGGCTCATTATTTATGAAGACAATGGAATAGTCCTCTCTAATTTCATTGTCCTCCACAAAACCTAGCCACTCCCCTTTGAACCGCGCCTACAATAAACAAAGAAACAAAAAAAAAAAAAAAAACAGGGTATAAATGCAAACTCTCAGTCATTTCTAGTTTGCGGAAAATTAAACAACACATTAAGAATGACATTATTATATGCATACGAAGAAACACAATTCATAATCAGTCGTATCACCGTCTTGAACACAGAAGAACACAAATAACACAAATCGAATAAGAGTACTTAAACACGCAAAGTTGTTCATCAAAAAACTTGAGTTAGTTATAGAGAGAACAAACCTGGTCACCATCTTCACCAAACAACTCCACTGTGACATCCCAAGTCTGCCCGATGGGATTGTGCAATTTAAAATCCTTGCTCAGAAGCTCTACAAAGAAATGGATAATTTTTTGCGGGATATGCTGCAATTGTGTCGACAATTATTCAGAATTACAAAAAATCATACAACATAAATCACAAAATATATATCAAAACAGAAAAAGAAAAAAAATGGATGAAATAAAATCACATATACCATGAAACGTGACAGCGGCATGAGGATGGTCTTGGTGAATGTCGGAATTAAAGTCACCCTTAATCTGGGATAGAAGATAATTCGACAAGATGTGTTGATGAAATTTTCAAGGCCGGTTTTGTGTTTTCCGAGGGTTTCAATATATCGTAAATATTAGGGTTAGGCATTGGTTGTTTGACAAGAGTCGATGCATATTTATCACTGGTAAGAAAAACGTGGGAAAGAATGTCAACTAATATTATATGCATTGGTTGTTTTCATACCAACCAATCCTACGGACATACTTTAGGCATCACTCGTAATGGTAATAACCGATGCTATTGTTAAGATCTTAGGAAAATTAAAAAAAAAACTTTAGACGGGCTACGGGCAGGCCCTAGCCAATCCGATTAAAGATCAAAGCTCGGGCCACGCGCCATGTCCATCAAGCAAAGCAGTTCTAGGCCCAGTCGAGCCCAATAGTGATTCCCCGGACCAGGGGTCTATTCCGAATGGTCCAAGAGAGGAGAACATTTTTAAGTTGCCAAATTTCCTCTTAGAAAGGCGATGTGGGATAGGGGATTATGCAGTAAAGGAAGCTGCTGGTGGGAAGTAATAAAAAAGCAACCTTTTCATGTTAAAGAATTAAACAACATCAAACAACAACATGAATTAAAGGATGAAAACGGCAAATAATGGTACAACAGTTCATTCATCTTCGTACTTCTTCAGCTTCTCCTTCAAAATTTTGCATTTTTGGCATCTCAAATATTGATATGTATATATACCAATGAAATGTTGTTTTTAATCAAATGTATCTTGTAATCAAAGGTTTGAAATAGAAATAAGCATAGAATTATTTGCGAAAAAAAATATAAATAGATTTGTACAATAATGAAAAAATAGATAATCAACCACAACATCAAGGATGAAAACACACAACAGAAATTTCATTAATAAACCATACGGAAATTTAAAAAAATTGAAAAAAAATACAACAACAGTTCATTTATCTTCATACTTCTTCAGCTTCTCTTTCAACACCTCATTCTCGGCTGCCAAGCGATCCCTCTCTTGCTCATAGTGTTGGCTCTCGAGAAGAATTTCAACAATGTGGAATAACTGATCCACAAAGTCTTTCTTGAGGTGGACTATCTCCGCCTCAAGTTGTTCTACGAGGCCGGATGGACCAGCCTCGTCGTCGCTGCTTCCGAACCCCGAGCTCGACATCATATATATATGATTAAGAAAATCTGAGAAAATATGAAGGGAGAGGATTACAAAAGAAGAGAAAAGTGAGTTGAAATTGTGATGGCAGATTTAAATAGAAAATGTAAGAGGCTGGGGAGCTCAAAAGACTGTGAAATTGATCATTTAATTGACATGACCTCAAACCACAAACCACATTGACACTTAATTTCATCTTACGTGAAAATGGTATGCTATTGACACCTCCTACTAATTATATTAAATGATTACTACTCCCTGCAGATATCCATTGAAGACAAACCCCTTTTTTTTTATCGGGAAACATGCAAAATATACGTTTTATAGTTCCAAATTTACCCTTATATTAGTTGGCCACGCATTAATTATTTGTATGTTTCCAATAAACTCACTCCATATTTATACCAAAAAAATCTTTCACAAGATTTTGAGGCAAATGGCAAATCAAGAAAATCATGACTTAGTATATATTAACGAGGGTATTCCTAATTTATGAGTTTTGTGCTGGAATGTCTTGCTTTTAAATAAGTCAGTTAAGAAAAATAATGTTTATGCATGCAAACGAAATGAATACTTTAATTATCTTGATTAGACGAAGTGCTCCAGCTACCCAGTGAGCCTGAAAATTATTTGGTTGCTAAGATTAAATGTATCGGTTGTCTGTATACCATCCGATGCAATTGATAAATTTTAAGCATCGGTTTTGAAGTGAGCTGTATAACCGATCCTTATAAAATAATGGTAGCAACCAGTTAGAAAAAGAAATCAATTTGAACGACCAGCAAAAAAAAATTCGAGAACAAAAAAATTACAAAGCCATTCAAACTGACAATTATTAACAACAATCGTTTGGCATACATAATAATTCGGGACACCACATGAAAAGGAACAATCTTCAATGTAAGAACAAAGGTTCAATAGCTGCTTTTTTATTCCTTCCCACCAGCAGCTTTCTTTACTGCATAATCTCCTATATCCCACATCGCCTTTCTAAGGGGAAATTTGGCAACTTAAAAATGTTCTCCTCCCTTGGGCCATACGGAATCGACCCCTGGTCCGAAGAATCACTATTGGGCTCGACTGGGCCTAGAACTACTTTGCTTGATGGACATGGCGCGTGGCCTGGGTTTTGATCTTTAATCAGATTGGCTAGGGCCTTCCCGTAGCCCGTCTAAAGTTTTTGTGGTTTTTTCTTAATTTCTCCTAAGATCTTAACAGTAGCATCGGTTATTACCATTACAACCGATGCTTAAAGTATGTCCATATATAACAGCTCACTTCAAATAATTCTATGCTTATTTCTGTATCAAACCTTTGATTACAAGATACATTTATTAAAAACAGCATTTCGTTGGTATATATACATATCAATATTGATCTAACAAAACTATATTCATTTAAGGATATATCTGAGATGCCAAAAATACAAAACTTTAGACACACTTCAAGCATCAGTGCTAATGTTAAAAATCGATGCTACTGACATATTATGGCATGAAAGAGTCAAGAACAAAGCTTATTGTTTAGGCACGAGATTGAATTTTATGGGTAAATATACATCTACCCAAAAAAATCAATATTTACAAAATAAACCCTGTTCAAAACTTATATTTACAATACAAACACTTCCATATTTCATACTTACACAAGAGATCATTACAAAAAACACACTTGGGATGTGGCTTTCAACCATATTTCACTTAGATTAAAACTGAAGATTTATTCTTAAACTGTGTATATAAAATTACATAGTGTCTTTCATAACTTGCTATTTTGGTAAAAGAACCAAATCCACCAGTACAAAGGGAGCTCCACCAATAACAAAACCAAACTAAAACAACAATAAAAGTTGTGTGTGTGTGTATGTTTTTTAACCACACACAAAAATAATAATAATAATAATAATAATAATAATAATAATAATAATAATAATAATAATAATAATAATAATAATAATAATAATAAAATAAAAAAACACAATGCAACCACCATGGAGATGAAGACATAGTGATGAGTCGATTCTTAACCCCGCATGAAGCTGCTTCTAAAAATAAGGATGTTTGTTTATAATTGAGATAAAAAAAATGAGTCAGAAACAACTGGTATAACTTATTATGACCAAGTAAATTTCACAGTCCCAAAAAATAATCTTACAGGTTTAGTGCATTAATCTTTGTTTTCAATCCACTATCATTCTCCATGGTCAGAACGAATATAACCATCACCTAAGGTTATTGGAGGTTCATTAATATCAAAGGAAAATGGTGGGGTTTCATTGAAGTGGTCGTAATCATCTTCATCTACGACATCGCTAACACCAACTATACTCCTTTTGCTGGGGAGGACCAGAGAGCCACCTAGAATCGGCAGGATCAGAAACATAAAAGACTTGTTTTGCTTGTGATGCAAGTATAAATGGATCATCACGATACCCCAACCGACTAAAATCAACCGAAGTGGATCCCAAATCATCAACCCTCACACCCCGTCCGTTGTCGACCCAACTATATCAAAAAAGAGGAATCTTGAACAGTTTATAGTCAAGTTCCCAAATGTCCTCAATGACCCCATAGAACAACATAGAAGCATCCACTGGTCCTTTACCTTTCGCACTCGAATAATCGCTCATTAATGCAACTATTGAGACACTACTATTCTGCAACACACTTTTGTCATCCTGATGTGTCGTGTAAAACGTATACCCATTGATGTCATAACCTTCATAACACCTCACATGTGAAGTAGGGCCATATGCTAACCACTTGACTGTTCCGGTGATGTTATTAGGTGTCCTAGATAACTCTTGCATTACTGTCTCTTTGAACCATTCATAAAATGTGCGATTATGTTCTCTGGTCACCCATATTTCATCCCTTGAAAGGTTCTGTTGTTTTAAAATGGACATTGTCTCTTAGAACCATTCATAAAATGTGCGATTATGTTCTCTGGTCACCCATATTTCATCCCTCGAAGGGTTCTGCTGTTTTAAAGTGGACATATGCCGATCGAGGTATGGATGGACCTCGAAAATGTGTTACAATACGAGTTTGTGTGCCTGGATGCGCAATTCAGAATTTGCAAAGAATGCTTTGAGCCCAATAGTACCTTTTCCTGCAAGCCTTCCCTCGTGGCGAGATTTAGGAATGCCAATAGTTTCAAAATTCGCCAAGTAATCTATACAAAACTCAATTACCTCCTCGACAGCGTAACCTTTAATGATACTCCCTTCAGGCCGAGAACGATTCCTCACAAATCCTTTTATTATACCCATATACCTCTCGAACGGGTACATGTACCTCAAGAAAACCGGCCCACACAACTTAACCTCTCGCATTAAGTAGATAATTAAGTGCACCATAATGTCAAAAAATGATGGAGGAAAAAATATTTCAAACTCGCATAACATTTTAAAAATGTCGGCCTGCAAATCATCTAATGTTTCAGGATCAATAACTTTACTATAAATTGCGTTGAGAAAATGACAAATCTTTGTTCTTGTATGCCTGACATCTCTTAGTAATGATCCTCGAATTGGAACCGGTAGTATGTGCTGCATTAAGATATAGCAGTCATGAGATTTCATACCAACCAATTTCAGGTCCTTCATTGAAACGAGCTTTTTAATATTAGAAGAATAACCAGAAGGAACCTTGATTTTATTCAAACACTCACAAAAACTGATTTTCTCTTTTATTGACATGGTATAACAAGCTGGAGGTAGGTAAGTTCGCTTGTCAGTTTTTTTCGGAGCTAACTTCTCCCGTATCCTTATTTCCACCAAGTCTTGTCTAGAGTTAATACCATCTTTAGTCTTACCCGGAATGTTTAATAATGTTCCAATAACACTTTCGCATACATTCTTCTCAACATGAATCACATCTATACAATGTCTAACCAACAAATGTTCCCAGTATGGTAGACCCCAAAATATGGATTTCTTCTTCCAAGCACCCATTGAGACAATTTTAGAAAGTTTACCGAACTCAACATCAATATCTTTAACACAATCGTAAATTGCACATCCGGATAATGGCGATCTAGCAACTCGGTCCAGAGTTTTCGCATTGAAAATCTTCTTTTTTTTTTCTATAAGGATGCTGACTTGGGAGAAAGGCCCTGGTATCCATGTACACATTTTTTCTACCATTTTTCAGCCAAATACTACTTGTCTCATCTTCACAAATGGGGCATGCCTTAGCTCCTTTATGTGCATAACTTTACAAGTTACCATAGGCTGGAAAATAATTGATCGTGCAAAATATCATGGCTCGTAAGGTGAAATTTGTTTGAGTATAAGCATCAAAGACGGTCACACCCTCGTTCCATAATTTTTTCAAATCCTCAATAAGAGGTACCAAGTACACATCTATGCCATTCCCTAGGTGCTTAGGTCCGGATATCAACAAAGACAGCATGATGTACTTATGCTTCATGCATAGCCAAGGAGGAAGATTATAAATGGTTAAAAGAACCGGCCAAGTACTATGACGACTGCTCATGTTTCCATATAGGTTCAATCCATTCGTGCACTATCATAGCCGAAGATTTCTCTTCTCCCTACCGAATTCAGGAAACTTACTATCAATGTTTCTCCACTGCGGTGAATCAGCCGGATGTCTTAGTTTTCCATCCTTCTTCCTTCCTTCAGCATGCCACTGCAAATTCTTCGCTTCCTTATCATTTGAAAACAACCGTTTGAATCTGGGAATAACCGAAATATAGTACAACACCTTGGCCGGAGGACCTTTTTTTGTACAAGCCCACCATCATCACTGCCTTTTTTTTTTATAGCGTGATTCCCCGCATTTTGGGCAGTCCCACAGATCCTTGGATTTATTCCGATATAATATATAATCATTTGGACATGCATGTATCCTCTCGATCTTTAGACCCAACGGGTACAACATTTTTTTTGCCTCGTAGGTTGAAGTGGAAAGCACGTTATCATCAGGAAATGCATCTTTTAGAAGCTCTAGTAACCCCGAGAAACTCGTATCACTCCATCCACTCTTTGCCTTTTGGTTATATAGATTAAGCATGAACGATAACTTTGTAAATTTGGTACAGTTAGGGTACAACGGTTTCCCAGCATCAGCAGATAATCTTCCAAATGCAGCAACATTATTGATATCACCTCCCATATCATGCAACATTTCATCTAATCGATCACTGTCTACATCCTCGTCGGTCTCTGTATTACTATCACTAGTACCGTACGTAGACGGAGTTGTCGAGTGAGCTGTATTATCAGGTAAAGTTTCACCATGCCATATCCATTGTGAATAACCTTCTTTAAAACCACGACGTATCAAATGGCTCATCACTTAATCCGTAGTCCGAAATTGTCTCAGATTTTTACAATCAACACAAGGACACACAATCGTCTTCAAAGCAGTCTTAGCTTTATTCTCCACAGCAAATCTAAGAAAACTTTCAACCCCTTGAATGTATTCAAGTGTATTACGTCTACCATACATCCAACTTCGATCCATTCTCTATCGCTTCACAATTGAATTAAGAACTCAATAAAAAAACTAACAAAGAAATAGAAAATTAATTTACCAAAAAATATAAATGCATGTATCTCTGTTCATAATTTATTTTTCTTATTAATTACTTTTTTTGTTTGTTGTTATTCTGTTTTCTTGACAAAATTTATATAGTGTTAGAATTCATATTATATTATAATTAACTTTGATATAAAAAATTCAACTACTTATAATTATTATTTTTATTATTATGTTAAGCAAACCAAAGTCGACTATCGAAAGAAAAGTGTTCCTCCAACAAGTCATCTACTATTTTATGTGTATCAGAAATTTTGTGATAATTATATTACTCTGTTATTAGGCTACGTACATTTTCTTTTACATAATGTTTTATTAGGTGATTCACATGTACATGTATGAGTCAGCTGAACTTGTTTGTAGTCCTTAAAAGTTCAAAACAAGCCTAAACTTTATTTTATTCCTTACTATTAAGTAGCACAGTTAAAAAAAGCACACAGCAATTTAATATAATGATTTTTATTCCAATTACCAAAAGTCAAAAATATTATAAATGCAAAAAAATAAAAATAAAAATTACAAATGCATGAAGAAAAATCAAGCGTCGGCAGCCTTCCTCTTCGTTCCTGCCTGAGAATTACCAACATCATCACCATCTAAACGTGCACCAAGCTTGGTGATGAGAATAGATTCGAGCTTGGAGATGGAGAGCACCACCTCACCCCCAATGAGCATTTATACTGCTCAGAATGTTGGTGATTGCTTCTAACTTGTCGGATACGTTCCGCATGTCTGCGGAACGTTCTTCCTGCATTTGCTTCATCAGCAAGACAATTTTTTTTCCTGAGTTTCCATTAGTTTGCGAGGTCCCGAAATCGTGTTGTCAACCATTATTTTTTTGAGATGGAGCTTTAAATTTCAATTCCCAGAAAGGTGTTGTGAAGGTTAATATTTTCCACAAGCAGGGGTATTTATACAAATAAGTTCAGTGCACCTCTTTGAATTCTCAATGCCTTTTCAATTTCCCGATGCATCATGCCTTTTCAATTTCCAGGAACAACACAATCGTATGCATTTCTAGGTTTAAATAAATATTAATGCTGCTTCACGCCTTTTCAGATTAAATGCAAATAAATTATATGTAAAACAATAAATGCGAAAAATAAACACATACCTTGATCAATTTGCAAAGAGACTGGTAGGTTTTCGGTTAATTTCGAAAATTTCAACTGCAAATTCAATAGCAAAGATGAAAGATATTTGGGTGGAGTTTTGAATTTCTGTTCATCAATTATAAATGTGAAGATTCAATTCAGAATTATGAGTTGTTCTAATAATTTTAAAAATATCGGCATTTTAAGAGAAGACAACATTTCACAATATGCATCGGTTGTTGACAAAGCGACCGATGCATATTGTATGATGCCAAAATAATTAGCATCGATTTTGAAAATAAACCGATGCTATTATTACTTTTAAATATAAAATGCATCAGGATCAGTAAACAACCGATGCTTAATGTATTGAAATTTTTTGGCCGATTTTTTATTCACTTTTTTCTTCCAGCGGTGGCGCGTAATTAAATTTGAATAAGCATCGGTTTTTCAACAAAACCGATGCTCTTGTTTCGTTCCAGGCATCGGTTGTCCATCAACAACCGATGCTATTTATTTTACAGAAATTTCTGAATTTTTATTATTATGTGCATCGGTTAATGTCATAAAAGCCGATGCTTTATGTTTTTTTTGCTCAGCTATATATCACCCTTTATTCCCGCGAAGGGCGCGTAATTAAATTTGAATAGGCATCGATTCTATCCAGAACCGATGCTCGTATTTGGTTATAGGCATCGGTTGATTTACATGAATCGATGCTTATATATTTTTTGGATTTATTTCTATTATAGGCATCAGTTGGCTTCCAACAACCGATGCATATTGATTTTTCCAAGATTATATAGGCATCGGTTGTGTTTGACCAAGACCGATGTCTATTTATTTTCATGAAATTTTTCGGTTATCTTATTATTATACGCATCGGTTGTTGAGGAACAAACGATGCTATTAATATATAGGCATCGATTGTCTTTCGACAACCAATGCATATAACTTTTATTTATTACAAAAAAAACCGCTCGACTATAGGCATCAGTTTCTACTTTAAAACCGACGCATATAACTTTTTTTAATTATAAAAAATACCCCGCGCGACTATAGGCATCGATTTTTGACAACAACCGACACCTATAATCCTGTTCCGATGGCATTTTTTGTAGTAGTGTACCCTACCATTCTGCATTAGCACACAACCCAAACCATTCTTAGATGCATCACTGTAGACTACAAAACCTCTTGTACCCGATGGGCTTGATAGGATAGGTGCAGATGTTAATCTCATTTTCATTTCTTTAAAGCTTTGTTCGCATACTTCTGTCCACAAAGGCCACACTCTTTCTAGTTAATTATGTTAATGGTGAAGCAATTTTCAAAAATACTTCGACAAATCTACGATAATATCCCGTTAAACCAAGAAAACTCCGTACTTTTGAAGGGTTTGTAGGTCGAGGCCAATTGTTAACCGCTTCTACTTTTCTTGTGTCGACTGATATTCCTACCACATATATGACATGTCCCAGAAATACTACCTTATCTAACTAAAACTCATATTTCTTGAATTTAGCATAAAGTTGTTTCACCTTTAATACTTCTAGCACTTTCCTCAAGTGTGTAGCATGATCCTCTTAATTTTTAGAATATATAAGATTATCATCAATCAACACATAACAAATTTATCCAAAAACTCTTTGAATACCATATTCATCAGATCCAAGAATGTTGTTGGAGCATTTGTCAGGACGAATGGCATTACCAGAAACTCATAGTACCCATATCATTTACTAGCGTCATCTTAGGAATGTCTTCTTCTTTAATCTTTAGTTGATGATAACCCGAACGCAAGTCAATCTTAGAATATACCGTCGCACCATGAAGTTGGTCGAATAAATCATCAATCCTAGGTAATGGGTATTTTTTCTTGATAGTAACTTTATTCAGGTCTCAGTAATCTATACACATTCTCAACGTACCATCTTTCTTACGAACAAACAAGACAGGCGCACCCCAGGGTGAAGAGATGGGCTTAATGAAACATTTATCCATCAATTCTTGCAATTGGATTTACAAGTCTTTCAACTCAGTTGATGCCATCCTATACGGTGATTTGGATATTGGAGTTGTTCCAGGCTGTAAATCAATTACAAGCTCTATCTCACGGTCAGGTGGTAATCCTGGTAAATCATCAGGAAATACTTTAGGGTACTCTTGAATGATTGTCACCTCACTTATGTTGAGACAATCTTGTTTTTTGATAATCCTAACACTTACCACTTCAAACCCATTATTTAATAATCGTTGTGTTTTCATTGCCGAAATCATTGGAAATCTAAATTTCTTACAAACCCCGATAAAGGAAAAAGATTCTTCCCCAGGTGGTTCAAATGTCACAAATTTTTTCTTGCAATCAATAGTAGCATGATACTTTGATAAACAGTCCATACCCAAAATTATGTCATAATCACTCATGTTTAACACAATAAGATCGACATATAGTTCTCTTCCTTAAATAAGAATACAATATGATCGTAAAACCTGATTAGTCGATTTTGAATCTCCAGAGGGAATGACCACTTTATAACCTATCTCAATTCTATCTGCTACCCTACCAAGTCTCCTCACATACTCAGTGGATGCAAATGAATGTGTATCTCCAGAATCAAATAATGCAAATGTGGGAACACCAAAGATTTGCTTATTATTTAATTTGTTTTTAGGGTTGTAAATTATTATATTCCTCATAAACTATATTGTCCGTGTAGGTTAGGTTTTGTTGATTAGATACTATAAATATGATGAGAACGGGAATATATAGGCTCAATAAGCAAACCACATATTCAGGTAATACAGACCATAATCACAGTCATATAGGCAAACCAAATAATACTATGTTTATGTATTTTACTTGCAGATGAATTTCTATTTACCTCGGGTCTGAAGCTTACACTATCTCAAGTTACAGATCAACTTTCTCAATATAATCTAATCAAGACAAAATATTGAGTAGAAACCAATTTAATACTTCAATTTTACAAATTATAACTCCCTTTTCAGATAAGTCATATTCTCGTGTATTTTTAGTAATAAAGAGTTGATAAGTCTAAATACTAATAAATTAATCGAAAGCACAAATACTACTATTGATGAAAAATAAACATTACTACTAAAATAACTTATCATTACAAAATAATATACTACTTAAAAACTAGTAAATAAAATGTTAACTTTAATTACCAATAGAGGCTAATTAAAATAATATAGTATTTTTAACTACCCATAAATAAAATACTAAATTAATGAAATAATAATAAAAAAAAAAGAATAATAGAAAATGTACCTTAAAATAGAACCACGTAATATCCCCATGATAATCCTTTGAGAAATTCTCGACACCTCAAGAAAATATACTAAAACAAGGTTTCCTAGTAAAAGGACCCCCTTTATTATGAAAACATGTAATATATATTGTATATTTGGTCATGTATTTAAAATGAATGGGACAAATCCTTTTTATAAGGTGAAGACCTATTTGGCTCCTTTAATCAAAACGATGTGGGACAAGTCAAGTTTTATAGAAAGAAAAATCAACCTACTTAATTAAATATACAATGTGGGATCAAAACCTCATTTTTTTTTTCATTATTTGCTTCGATTCATATGTGTGTGTGTTTTCTCTCCTCTCTCTTGATTGAAACACATCCCACCCCCTCTTATGCATGCACATGCACACGTCACATACCTATATATGTATTTACACATGCACATGTATATTATATTATTTTATATATATATATATAATATATATATATATATATATATATATATATATATATATATATAATGCATAAATATTAAAGAGTTAGTTTGATACATCTTATATTGTATATATTGGTAGTTATTTTAGTCATAATTACGTATACTTAAGTATTATGATAATTGAAATTTAGTTATTTTAAATAAATACCTTAAAATATTCAGTTAGTATATTCATAACTTGAAACTTGGGATTTACTTGTACTTTACTATTATTTCGTATAACTTAACATCAATAGTAAATTGATATCTTATTATCTAGTCCAGAGAAATATCAAACACTTTTTTTTTAATATCTCTTATTAGCTATACTTTATGAATTCATTAGAAGATTACTAACACAAAACACATAATGATTTCGAATTAAGTTTAAAATATATAAATTATCTATATAATATATCATGTATGAATCTTATTGGCCATTGAGTAACCTGATTATTGGGGTATTACATTTATCGTGTAATTTATGATACTTTAATGACTTCTATATACTTTTAAATAATATTATATAGGAAAAATACCGATTAGAAGGACAAAATAATGAATTGTAATTCGTATGTCAAAAAATATTTATCTAGCTAACATTAAGAAATAGATTAATAAATATAAAAAATTATTTAAATTATATTGTTAACATTATATATATATATATATATATATATATATATATATATATATATATATTCAACATCACTATACATGCATTTCTTGTAATACTTGCTCTCTGTGCGTTATAACTTACTTAAAAGTTACAAAATTTTAACATGTCTCCAAAAGTATTAAAATACAAGACCTTAGAATGGAATTTGTTTCACAACTAATCTGGTTCACAAAATATAATGTCCAGAGGCAAAAGGGGTCCACCTTTTAAATTTGTCTCATAGACAGGTGTATCGAGTTCATGAATTGCCTCCTTGGGACGGTGCTGGCAGTGGACTTAGAAGGTTTAACGCCATGAGTTGGGGTTAAAATAAATTGGTATGGCTAAATCCCTAAGAGCATCTTGGGGGGAGGGGAATAAGGCAACGGAGGGGAAGGAAAAAAGTGAAAGGAAAAAAGAAAGAAAGAGAGGGGGGTGGGGCGGCAACTGCCGCCCCTGGCCAATCAGATGGGCGCGGGCATTACATGCGCCATATGGAGAGTGGGGCTGTGGGCCCCACCTCTGCATCTTTGACCATTCAATTCCTCTTTTTTTATTTTTCTTCCTTCTTTCCTTTCTTCTTTCATTTTTCCGCATGCTGCGTTGAATTGATGGAAAATATATAAATATATAAACTATATATATAATTAAAAAAAGAACTTATTGTAAAATATATAAGTTTTCACACCTTAAAATTTAAAATTTTAAAGTACTCACATAAATATTAATTATATGTGTGCCTCATTTTTTTTTGTTGTTGTATTTTTATTTCATTTGTTGTGTGTTGCATTTTTATTTGTTTTCCTGTTTTATTTAATCAAATTGCATGTATTTTTTTATCTTATTGAATTTATCAGGACGCTTATTTCGAGACATGTTTTCAAATAATTATAAATTATTATTAATTTAATAAATTAATATTATAAATGAAGAAAATTCAAATATATTATTATTATTATTTTTATATTCATAAAATATTTAAATAGATAATCGATAAATATAATTATATTGGAATATAAAAAGTATAAATGAGAATTAATGGGGAACATGTGGGACCCATAAAAAGTAAGTTTGTTGGTAGGGTGAATAAATGAGATAAAAAGGGACAAGGGAGGGGAATGATGTGGAGTGTACTTTTGCTGATTTGGCGGAGTGAGAATTGAAAAGGGGGGAGGGGATGGGGAGGGGGGATAAAGATGCTCTAAAGTAGGTATTGGTGAGGGAAGAATTTATGCTCTCGATTCGGTTTGAAAAATTGCCATACTTCTATTTCGAATGTGGGTTTGAGAATCGATTCTAACCCGATGTGGAAATATAGGGACTTGCTACGGGCAACTAATAGCAGCGCAAGGGAAGATTCTAGTTAATAAAATTCTAATACGAAACACTGCTCCAGCTCAGAAAAATATAATGAATAGAGTGTTAAAAAATGGGAGCATAGAAATAAAATGGGCTCGCTTTAAGTTCAAAACGAGAAAGTCGAGTGTACTCATATCGCTGCCATTTCCGCATCGGCAATGACAAATCAAGGCCAAACATTTCAGTTTTATCAGAATCAACATTATCTTTCTCTCAAGGGGAAGGAGGCAAACAAGAAATTATCTTCGAGAAGAATTAAGATTCTTAGAAATGTCCCTATATTTAGAAATGCGAAGAAATTGTTGTTGATATCAACTACTAAGGCAAAAGGAAGTCAGTCTCAGGGACACAAACATAATAAGAGGGTCTTATTGAGCAAACGGGAACTAAGTATATTAATGGTTAAGTCATTACGACGTTTACAAATTCTTCCCAGATATAGTCTTTTTGTCTGAGACTAGACCGGCTCAAGCTAAGGCAAAGGCTATTCCTATTTCTTTGGGGTTTCATGGTAACTTATAGTGGCGGTCTCATGCTATTGTTGACTGATAAACGGGATGTGGAAGTGAAATATTTTCTATAGATCATGTTGATTCGAGATTCGGAGAACGACAAATGGAGGTTTATAGGGGTGTATGGCATTACACTTGGGTATTACTCAGATGCTTAAAACACCAATGTGATCTTTGGTGGCTTTGTGGTGGAGACTTTAACGAAACTATTCAACTTGGAGAAAGGGTCAGTGGAAGATTTCGATCATCAAATGCAACAGAGACGTTTCAAGTAGCTCTTGGGGATTGTGGCTTGTTAGGTATCTGTTTCCGGGGTCACCAATTTACTTGGAATAACAAAAGAGATGGAATTAAAAATATCTAGGTGAGACTTGATCGTTTCTGTTGAGAATTTTATTCTTGACAATTTTTTCTTTTTCAGTTGTTTGTCTTTTTAGGACTTAAAATAAATTAGGACTCTAGATTTATTTTCTAAGTGTATTTTAGGACTTAATTTAGTTTCCTTAGTTTTTGTCTAACTTGTTTATTAAGACTAGGAGTCTTGATTATTTAAAGAGAAGACAACGACGCAAATAGACACTGTTTTGAAAAAAGAAAACGGATCAAGCAAGACGGTTTTCAAGAAAAAGAACACAAGCAAGTGATTGACTTGGAGTTACGATTCGGCATAAGGAGATCTTCAAAGTTGCGTGACTAACGGAGAAGATCATCTCAAGCATAGTGACAAGTATTTTTGTATCAAGAGTTGATGCAATTATTTTTCATATATTACTTTTCTATTTTGTAATTGATCTTGAACAACAAATAAGTAATATAGTTGTCGGGTTTGTAAACCCCAAGTTCATAAGCACGTTTGCTTACGGACTAAAGTTAAATTGAGTTTATTTAATCTCTTTTATTCTGTTGCTGTTTTATTTGTACCTTGTTTGATGTTATTATTTGTGTTAGAACATTAATCATAACTTGTGTTGTGTCTTGCAATTCATACTTTACAAATTGATTGATGTTAGTTCTGGTGATAGTTAACACGAAACTTAACATCAGTCTTCACAATCATAGATCTACAAAACTACAATTAGTACCAGAGCAGGGTACTTGACACTAAGTATTTCGATCCTTGTTGTGTAGTTCATTGACGTTATTGACACTTAGGGGATTACGCGAGCTCCAATCCTCAATGGAAGGAATTACTCTCTCTGGAAGCAGAGGATGCGGTGGCATATCATGAATATCGATGAACGAGTTTGGAGAACTATTATTGTTGGATGACAAAATCCATGTGTCACTGATCAAGATGGTGACACCATAATCAAGAAAGAAGAAGACTGGACGGCTGATGAAATATCCTTGTCCAACTGGAACTCCAAAACAATTAACACTTTGTGTGGTTATGTTGACTCAAACTACTACAAGGTGATCAAAAAGTGTGAGTTTGCGAAAGATGCATGGGACGCACTGCAAAGGGTATGCGAAGGAACCCAGTGTGTGAAGAAATCTTGTTTGAGAATGTTGATTACCACATTCGAGGCCATAAGGATGGATGAAAAGGAGTCCATCATGAACTATGCCATGAGACTTTCGGACATCGCAAATGAGTGCGGAGAACTTGACGAGGCCATTTCCAATTTGCGCCTTGTTGGAAAATTACTCAGATCTATTTCAAAGAAGTTTAGCGTGAAAGTAGTTGACATTGAAGAATCAAAGGATACTGATAACCTAGAGTTCGATGACTTGGTTGGATTACTAAAAACATTCGAGATGGAACATCTTAGTTCCAACTTGAAAGAGAAGAATGTAGCCCTTACTTCAGATGTTAACTCGGATGATGACAGTGAAGTTGTTGATTGGAGAGAATTGTTAGATAAAATTGAAAATACCACCCTTTGAGAGGAAGAAGTGTCTCTATTCACTCAAAAGTTCAACAAACATTTGAGAAGAAAAAACAACATTAAAGGGACATTTTTAAAGTTCAACACGGAGACACCACCTCCAAAATCTTCTGGACGAAAGCTTTTTAATTTTCATCCCTCACCTTCTGATTCCAAAACATCAAATTCCCCTAAACCTCTCAGTGAAGTTCAATGTCACGATTGCAAAGGTTGGGGGTACTACAAAAATGAATGTGCCAACACATTGAGGAAAAAGAACTTGATTTCAAAGGAGTATGATGAAGATGGAAGTGACTCTGACTCATCTAAGTCAGTTCATGCACTGTATGCCAATGTTGTCTGGTATGACGACATTCGTGTTGATAACATCAATAATGCAGAGGTTGTAGAGACAATTGACAAGTATGAAAAACTATGCATGGAGTATGACGAACTGTTTGCCGATTGGGGAAATAAAGTTCTTAAAGTGAAAGCTCTCATGATCAAGGTTGAGAATCTAACTCATGAGAAGGATGATCAATTGAATATAATTATTCTCCTGGAATCAGCTCTCACAATGAAAGACTTGGAATTAGAACGAGTGAAGGCCGATTTAAAGAAGGTTCAAGATACTCTCACAAATCTCAACAAGGGAACGACAAAGCTAGATGAAATTCTGGGAATGACATTCCCAGAGTCCTCGAAGCACGGGACTGAATACAAGCCTGAACAACAACTGCAAAAAGCTAACCAAGAACTGAAGACGACCAAGCGTCACAAAAAGAGAAGAAGGTAGTATGTTTGTCATCACTGTGGCGACCCTGGTCATATTCGTCCTTTCTGCTGGAAGAAAGCGGGCAAGAAAAATCAATTTCAGAGGACAAGGCAGCCTGCTGAGTCCCGTGACAGTTTACATGTTACTAACACCAAAACGAACACCAAGGTCAAACAAGTCTGTGTGAAGAAGGATGAGATCAAGTGCAACATGATCTATACCTCTCTGAAATCTCACATTCCAGGAGCATGGTAGTTTGACAGTGGATGATCCAAATACATTACCGGATATGAAGACCTACTTACAAACATTGTTAAATTTCAAGGAGGAAAAGTGAAATATAGTGGAGGTGCAAACGGTCAGGTCATTTGCCAAGGAACTCTCCATGTTCCAGAAATTATAAAGCTCAAGAATGTTTACTTGTTGAAGGACTGACAGATAACTTGATCATCATTAGTCAGTTGTGTGATGGTGGTTTCAGTGTTAAGTTCACACGAGAAAAGTGTGAAGTCTACGATGAAGGAAATGCTTGCATTCTCACTGGCCAAAGGACCTCCGAAAATTGTTATCAAATTAATGGTGATGTATTTAGTAAGCTGTCTCAATTGAGCGATGCCGAGGTATGGCATCAAAAGCTCGGCCACATCAACTACAAGATGTTGGAAAGGCTGGTGAAGAAAGAAGCTGTAAATGGTTTACCGAATCTCAACACAAAGATCATTCCAGTTTGTGAAGCATGCCAAAAGGGGAAACAAGTCAGGGTGCCACATCCACATGTACAGAGCCTCACCATGTAAAATTTCTTTAAATTCATGCACATGGACCTCATGGGACTACTTGAAGTGGAGAGCCTTGGAGGTAAAAGGTATGTTCTAGTAATTGTTGATGATTTTTCTAGATTTACTTGGGTTGAATTTTTAAATGAAAAATTTGAGGCTTTTGAAGCTTTCAAAAAACTTGCTAAAAAGTTATGTGTGCGTTTTGGTGTGGGCATGGGTAGGATCAGGTCTAATCATGGAAAGGAATATGAAAATATGGCCTTTTCAAACTATTGCTCAAAGGAAGGAATAATGAATTTTCCTCTCCTATTAACCCCTAGTAGAATGGTATAGTCGAACAGATAAATAGATCTCTTGCGGAGATGACTAGAACCATGCTTATCTCAAACGGAATAACAAAACGCTTTTGGGCAGAAGCAATGAACACTTCTTGCCAAATAATCAATAGGGTGTATTTCAGACCTGGGTCACATGTTACTCCATATGAATTGATGTTGGGCAAAAAACCTAACTTGATGTCTTTGGGTGTGTTTGATATGTATTAAATGATAGGATGCATCTTTCAAAATTGGACTCGAAAAGTGACAAATGTGTTTTCATGGGATATTCCATAAAACAGTCATGCTTACGGATTGTTTTACCTTAGAACACATTGCATGATGGAGTCAGTCAATGTGAAATTTGATGATATAATTAGTGGAATTAAACCTGCTGAGGATAATGACCTGGTGTACGATCATAGTCCTTAATATGTTTCGAATGATTTAGGTAATAGTTCTGGTACAAGAACTGAAGTTGCAGGTGGTGACAATTGTGGTGACATGTCACCAAACCTAACACCACCTCATGACAAAGTTGGCGACCTAACACCTGTCTTAACACCAACCCCAGAAGCTCCTGAATTAGACTCAGAGTCAGATGAAGATAATCCAGAAAATTAAATTGACCTATATCAGAGGGATATTCCGTCAAGAATTCAGAGGAATCATCCGACAGGTCAAATCATTGGAGATCTTGATGAAAGAAGTACAAGGAAGCGATAGATAAACTTCAAAGAAATGGTAAGATATGTATGTCTATCAACTAACTACTCTCAAATTCGAGAGAAATTGCTCCTTGCTAATACAGAGCCAGAGCGTGTGGAAGATGCTCTGAAGAATGAGTTATGGATCAAAGCCATGCAAGAGAAGTTGGACCAATTTGCTAAGAATGATGTTTGGGACTTGGTTTCCCGTCCTGAAAATACACATGTCACTGGTACTAAGTGGATTTTTGATGGGCCTGGAATGTGTTAGACCTGTCGAGGGTAGACCTGACCTGATAAAGCGTGAGAATACCAGAAACGACCTATAATTTTGGACAGGTCTTCCCCTAAAAACAAGACCTGACCTCCGCTTTATAGAAGGTTACGCTAGGCAGATTCTTGGAACATCAGAAGATTGGCTCAGGATAAACCAGGGCTGTTAAATTGGCCCTCTAGAAAACAGAGCTAGCCAAGATAATCCTCTTGACATGAAAAAGATGGTCTACCGGGTTGCCCCCGAAAAGGCAGCACTAGAAATAAAATCAAGACAGATCTGGTTTTCTGATCTCCGCTAATGAGACAAGTGGGACCACTTGTCAGAATTGGTTGCTTAAACGGCCCTTGATTCGCGGAACGAGCACTACTCCACCTCCGAAGCAACCAATTCAAGGGCCGTTTAAGCAACCAATTCTGACAAGTGGTCCTTGTCAGAAGTGGGACCACTTGTCAGAATTGGTTGCTTAAACGGCCCTTGTCAGAAGTGGGACGAGCACTACTCCACCTCCGACAGTGAAACATCTAGCCAGTTTAATCCAGGCTTGATGGAACAGATGCAAAGTTTACAGAAAGAGGTGAGAGGTTTTAAGAAGAAGATGGCGAGCGGTAGTGTGGTTCCGGAAATAAGGGGCACACCGTTTACTGAAGAAGTGATGCGCGACGATGTTCCGACCTCCTACAGGTTGTTGGGGTTTGAATACAATGGAACCATGGATCCCTGGGATCACCTGAGCCGATTCGAGACTGCGACAGCTCTGCATAAATTCTCGGATGCGGTTATGTGTAGAGTTTTTCCAATGACTTTCACTAAAACAGCCCAACTCTAGTTTAGCCAGTTACCGCCGAAGTCTATCAGCAACTTCGACGAATTCAGCTCGGCCTTCCTGCACAAGTTCACGAGCTGCAGGAAGTACCAAAAAATGCCGCTCGAGCTTTTCAGCTTGAAGTAGAAAGAGAATGAGAGTCTACGCGCCTACATCAATAGGTTCACAACGGCTAAGTTGGAAGTGCCTTCCGCGTCAGAAGAGCTGTTGGTGAACGCTCTGGCGCCAAGGTCTGAGGAGAGGGGAATTTTTCCAATCGCTGGTAGTGAAACCAGCTCTGAAATTTGGGGAGCTCTTGGAGAGAGCCGAGAAGTATATTCACTTGGAGGAATCATTGAAACTCAAGGAGGAAGGAGAGAAGAAGAGAGAAAGGTATGACAGAGATGATAGGGTTACGGTAAAGAAGCCCAGGCCAGATCTGCCTACAGGCAGACCTCGGTTCGATAGGTATACTCCTTTGGCAACCCCTCAGGGAGAGATACTGCAGGCAATAGAGCGACATCCAGAGCTAAAGTAGCCCAAGACCTATTCACAAAAGCCGAGGAAGGAAAGGTCAGATCGGTTTTGCCATTTCCATAATGAGTACGGGCACAATACTGACGAATGTACGCATCTGAAGGACGAACTAGAAAGAATGGTCCAGGCAGGGCATTTAAAAGAATATGTCCGCATGAGGAAGGAAGAGGCCAGATCTGGTCGTAACAGTTACAATCATACTCCACAAAGCAAGAGAGATCAGGACAGGGGGAGAGCGGACGGAAGAAGATCTGATCAAGCCCAGGTTATTCATGGAGAAATCCAGATGATTGTCGGAGGAGAGTTGGAAGAGCACTCTAAATGGACGCAGCATAATTACATCAGAGCTGCGAAGGATTTGGTCCAGAGATCACGAGATGTGGGGAAAATGACCTCTTCCCCCAACATCTGTTTTGGGTCAGAAGATGGTGACGACATCTTGGCCCCTCACATGGATGCCTTGGTCATAACGGCGACCATTGCTAATTATAACGTGAGGCAAATTTTTGTGGATACTGGAAGTTCTGCCAACATTTTGTTTTGCGATTGCTTCCGACAACTAAAATTGGATGTAGAGTTGGAAGAGGTAACAACCTCCTTGGTGGGGTTTGCAGGGGGAGCTCTGAAACCCTTGGGCACGGTGAGGCTCCTTGTGACGTTGGGAGAAGAACCGTACAGGGTAACCAGAATGGTGCGTTTCTTGGTGGTGGATGCCCCATCTTCTTATAATGTAATTCTCGGTCGACCGTCCTTAAGCCAGTTCCAAGCCGTCATATCGGTTTTTCACATGAACATGAAGTACCCGGCGGAGGATGGAACGGGAGAGGTCAGAGGTGACCAATATGCCTCACGACAGACGTACGTTGAGTGCATCAAGAGGAATTCTAAGGAGGAAATACAGACCAAAAGGGCTAGGGTGGAGCAACCAAGAACAGATCTGGCCCGTAGAGAGGAAGGGTTAATGATGGTCGAAATAGTCCCAGGGGATGAGAGCCGGGTCCTTCGCGTAGGAACGACTCTCAGTCCGAAAGTTCCGACAGACCTGGTCGCGCTGTTGCGAGACAGTTATTATGTGTTTGCCTGGTCTCCTCAAGACCTGGTAGGGATCGACCCAAAGGTGGGAGAGCATCACCTCAACATCAGCTCAGACGTGAAACCAGTTAAGTAGAAGAAACGCAATTTTGGGCCAGAAAAGGAGGCCATCATTGAGGCAGAGGTAGATAAGCTTTTGAAAGCCGGGCATATCCAGGAGATACAATTTCTGGAATGGCTCTCCAACGCGGTTCTAGTCCCAGAGACAGATGATTGGCGGATGTGTATAGATTTCCTTGATCTCAACCGCGCCTGTCCGAAAGACCACTACCCCTTGCCAAGGATTGACCAGCTCGTCGATTCCACCTATGGATGTGAGCTCCCGAGCTTGATGGATGCCTCACAAGGCTATCACCAGATCAGATTGGCGGAGGAGGATTGGAGCGAGTTAGCTTTATAACCCCAAAGGGAACATATTGCTATGTGGTGATGCCGTTTGGGCTCAAGAACGCGGGAGCTACATACCAGAGGTTAGTGAATAAAATGTTTAAGGAGCAATTAGGACGGAACACGGAGGTATATGTGGATGACATGTTAGTGAAGAGCATTAAGGCAACCTCGCATGTGGAAGACCTGAAAGAAATGTTTGCTACCTTGAGAAGATATAGAATGAAGCTGAACCCCAAGAAGTGCATGTTTGGGGTAAGAGGTGGAAAGTTTCTAGGGTATATGGTGACAGAGAAGGGTATTGAAGCAAATCCCGAGAAGGTTAGAGCAATTATGGAAATGCAGGCGCCTAGGAACGTGAAAGAAATGCAATGCTTGGCAGGGCGAATTAATGCCTTAAGTAGATTTGTATCCAGATCTGCAGAGAAGAGCTTGCCATTCTTTCAGGCCCTACGGAAGAGAGAGAAATTTTAATGGAGCGACGAGTGTGAAGAGGCATTCAAATTGTTGAAAGAGCACTTGGCTGGCATGACCTTGATTACGAAACCCGTTCAAGGAGAGCCCCTAATCTTATATTTATCCGTAAGACAGCAGGCGGTCGGCTTTGTCTTGATCAGGGAAGAAGGTAAAATACAGAGACCGGTCAGATCTGCCCATTTTTTGCTTGGTAAGAGGGATTCTATTTCGGCGTGGGTTCGGAAGACCTCTGTTGCACTGCCTGAGCTTGGAGGAAGGCACCCATGTCCTTAAAGAAATTCACGAAGGCTGTTGTGGCAATCACATGGGGGCTAGGGCCCTAACTAGCAAAGTCTTAAGAGCTGGTTAATTTTGGCATTCGTTGAGAAGAGAAGCCGAGGTTTTTGTAAAAAAGTGTAAAAAATGCCAGAAGATGGCCCCTCTGATTCACCAGCCAGCAGAAGAACTGCGCTCCCCTTGCCCTTTCGCGAAATGGGGGATTGACCTGGTTGGTCTGTTCCCGATGGCCCCAGCCCAAAAAAGGTTTTTAATTGTAGCCATAGACTATTTTAGCAAGTGGGTGCTCTGGAAAAGATAACGGAAGAGGCGGTGATGGGATTCATCTGGAAGAATATTGTCTGTCGTTTTGGCTTGCCAAGGGTGATGATATCAGACAATGGTACCCAATTTATGGGAGCCAAAATCAAGTCTTGGTGTGCCAAGATGAAAATCCAACAACATTTCACGTCTGTGTACCATCCACAAGTGAATGGTCAGGTCGAGGTGACTAATCGCATCCTTGTCCAAGGGCTTAAGTCACGATTAGAAAGATCTGGGGGGAAATGGGTGGAAGAGCTGAGTGCGACACTCTGGGCGTATCGCACAAACCCAAAGGAGAGCACGGGCGAAACCCCTTTTAGCCTTGTATATGGCATGGATGTTGTGGTTCCTGCAGAAATCAGCTTGGAAACTCACCGAGTGCAGAATTATGATCAAACCCAGAATGAAGCATTGATCCAAGTTGCTTTAGACTTAATTGAGGAGAAGAGAGATCAAGCAACGGTGAGGATGGAACATGTGCGAGGACGGGTTAGAGCAGCCTACAGTAAAATAGTTCGGGAGAGACGCTTCCAAGTGGGAGATCTGATTCTTAAAAGAGCCGATCTGGGATGGGCCAAAGGAAAGTTAGACGTCGTGTGGCAAGGACCGCTACGGGTCGTCCAGGTCTTGGCCGGAGGAGCTTATAAATTAGAAGAACTGGATGGGACTGAGATCCCTCATGCTTGGAATATTGTTAACTTACGGAAATTCTATACGTAGTTGTAATTTTTAATGTTTGTTTGCCTTTCTTGAATAAATTTGCAGGTTTATCCTCGTTCACCAGATTAAAATACGTGTGCATAATTAAAGCCAGGATTGGCTAAGGACGGATGTCCTTAATTTTACCTGACCTGATTGTCAGTTTAAGCCAGGATTGGCTAAGGACGGATGTCCACGACTTTACCTGACCTGATTGTCAGTTTAAGCCAGAATTTGCTAAGGACGGATGTCCTCGATTTTACCCGACCTGATTACGTCAGATTAGGCCAGGGGTGAATACCCTCAATTTTTTCTTGAGATATTTATTGAAATATTTTAACTTGCCTGTACAGGTTCCTAGGAAGACCCGTATTAATGCCTGACCTGATTGTCAGCTTAAGACTTGAGGAAAACAGCTCTGGATGATCGGATCCTAGATCAGATTCAGCTAAATTCAGAGTTTTAAGAAGATAAAACCAAAAATACAAATCGCGCATTGTTAGATCAGGCAAGTTTGATCAAAAAGACGAAATTTTGAAGAACACTCAAGCATATTATGATATTTTGGCAAAAACGATAAACGTATGGAAATATAGAAACCAAGATCAGTATGGCCAAAAATGCAAAAAGCCAAAATATACTTTTATTACTTCGAAAATTCAGAAGATACAAAGTGCAGATTACGCAATTTTGATTACAAAATTTAGAGAAATAAGAAATTCATCTGGAAGAAGACCTCCGATTTGAGGTCAGAGCTCGGCGGACCCGCCAGAGCTCACGCTCTGTCTCATGCAGATGGCGGCGGTACTTGTCAGACCTATCGACAAGTGCATGAGCTTCGCCGGCGGCGATAGTAAGACGATTCACTGACTCGATCAAGTTAGCCCTCTCTTCTTGCATTTGGCGATTTATCTGACGAAGCTCCGACCACTCTTTCATGTAATGGCGTTTCTTCTACCTCTTCCTCTTCAGCAGGCAGTAGAGATAGCCGATCTTCTCCTTGAGCAGAATTAGTTGATCGGAGAGTTTAAATTTTTCGATGATCAAGGAGATGTTCTTCCTTTTTACTGTATCGAGTTCTTCAAGCAGAGGAGAAGAAGACATTTTCAGGAGAATGAAGAAAAGAAAAGCAATCAGGCTCATACTTTTAAAGAAATACAAGCACGTGCTAGAGAATAAAAGTACTAGGGTTTCCGGAAAATCAAGAAACCTTAGAATGCCAAAGGTCGCAATAAGACAAAAACATTTATTATTGATCAAAGATAGTTCAGTACAAAGATATTTTGATAGACAAAATAGAACAGATCAGCCACACAGGCTACAACTACAGATCTGTCAAAATATAAAAGCGCGAAAACAGACAGGCCTATC
>BMAC01000393.1:582861-612491 GCA_014905375.1 Phtheirospermum japonicum | reverse complement strand
ATCACCCCTCTTCGCACCAACATATTCTTTTAGGTGCCCAGCCTGGACCATTCTTTCCAATTCGTCCTTCAGGTGCGTGCATTCATCTGTGTTATGTCCGTATTCATTATGGAAGCGACAAAAGCGATCTGACCTTTCTTTTCTTGGCTTCTGCGAGTATGTTTTGGGCCACTTGAGCTCTGGGTGACGCTCTATTGCTTGTAAAATTTCGCCCGGAGGTGTCGCCAGGGGGGTATATTTATCAAAACGAGACCTACCCATTGACAGCTCTGGTCTAGGCTTTTTTGTTATCACCCTGTCATCCCTGTCATACCTCTCTCTTCTCCTTTCCCCTTCATCCTTGAGCTTCAGAGCTTCCTCTAAGTGGATGTACTTCTCGGCTCTCTCCAGGAGCTCTCCAAACTTTCGATGCTGGTCTTACCACCAAAGATTGGAAGAACTCTCCCTTCCTCAAACCTTGTGCCAGAGCGTTTACAAGCAGCTCTTCCGATGCCGAGGGTACTTCCAGCTTCGCTGTTGTGAACCTATTGATGTAAGCGCGTAGGCTCTCATTCTCCTTCTGCTTTAAACTAAAGAGCTCGAGCGGCATTTTTTGATACTTTCTACAACTCGTGAACTGATGTAGGAAGGCCGAGCTGAATTCATCAAAGTTGCTGATAGATCTCAGCGGTAATTGGCTGAACCAGAGCTGTGCCGATTTGGTAAAAGTCATTGGAAAAACCCGACACATAACCGAATCGGAAAATTTGTGCAACGCCGCTGCTATCTCAAAACGGTTGAGGTGGTCTACTGGGTCCGTCGTCCCGTTATATTCAAAACCCAAGGATCGATAAGATGCTGGGACGTCATCGCACATGACTTCCTCCGTAAACGGGGTGCCTCGCCGTGCCGGTGGTGCAGCTGCACCCACCATCTTCTTCCTAAATTCACGAACCTCTTTCTGCAGGCTCTGCATCTGTTCGATCAGGCCGGGATTAGCCTGGTGGGCCGTGTCGCCGTCAGGCGTGGCAAGATGCTCTTCTCTATCCGGCTGGCAGATTCGCTCCGTACGTCGAGCGTGCAACGGCTCTGTTTCTGTCGTCGGGGCTGCCTGCATTAGTAGTGCATTGGCCGGCGGCGATGCCATTTCCGCAAATTTTTTCTCGACCGCCGCCTCCACAGCCTTGCCAATCAATTCTGACAGCTGTGTCAGAAGTGACTCATTGAGAGAGACACCCCCACCCACAGCAGGTTCCCTCGGAGGCAGTGGTGTGGAACCCGGCGGAGCTGCCATGGCCGATCCTGTCGTATCTGGTATTGATGATGATTCTGGTGCCTGTTGTGCATGGGTATGCGCGGCGGAACTCGGAGTGCCACCCAACTCCCCTATCAAATTTCGCTTCCAACCGTCTGAAGTCATCCTCACGCCTTAGCTCGATCCGATTTCCCACAGACGGCGCCAATTGTTTCTACCGGAAATAGTGAACCACCTGGATAAGACCTGGGAACCCGCAAGCTTTCGAAGCCTACACCGCAAACAAAGGTTAGAAAGGACCACCGGTGGTTTTCCGGCGGAAACCTCTCCGATACTTAAGTTAGTAAGCGATGAGGTGTTTTCCAGGAAAAATAAGAAGGAATGCTTGTAACAACATACCTCTCTCTGTCCTCAGGCTAGGATATTTATAACTTATCCCAGTGGGGACCCCACCCGGGATCTTGGGAACATGTGCCGCAAATCATGGGCCGTTTTGGGGAGCATATTCGGAACAAGTGGTCCCACTTGTTCCCTCTCAGACAAGCTGGTGGCCAGGTCTGTTCAGACCCATACCGGTTCTGATCGTTATTGATGCCCTTTCTTCTTTTATTCCAGGTCTGTCAGGCACACATACGGGCTTTCCCTGGTGGTGGGACCCCCTTTCCGGGATCTCGGGAACATAGTCCCTGATTTAGGGGCTGGTTCAGTTAGCGGATTCTGACAAGTGGTCCCTACTTGTCTCTTTAGTTCCGACCTCGAGAAGGTCTGGTTCAGAGGCCATTTTCTCCGGAAGGGCTTTTGGCCACCCATTCTTTACGCCAATTCGACCCTTCTTATCTACTATCGATTCCAGGTCTACCTCAATCCAGGCCTGACCAATATGGCCCTATCACCAACAAATATCAAGACAAAATCAAATATCGAACAAACGTCAACACGTTAGCAAATGCTCCAAGAAGAAATTCTTCATCAATTATTCAACAAATGTCAAGAAAACCAGTCCGATATCGAACAAATATCAATAAAATCAAGTATCCAACAAATAATTTCAAGAAAAAATCACTCAAAATCAAAAAAAAAATAAAAATTACCTGAATAGAGCAATCGCCAGCCCTGAACTTGTTGCAGTATATCCAACAATTTCTTGTTGCTTGATAAACCCAAGCGTTAAGCTATAAGAAGTCGATATTATGTTCCAAGAAAGATGTAAATGTCGATTGCAAATAGAAGAGATATGATGCACATAATAATGGACAAAATGAACTCACCACTCACACACAAACTTAATACACTATAGAAAACAACAATTCAAAACTTCAATAACCAATACGATTTCAATTTAACTTCCCCTAACAAAACATTAATAGCTAATTTTAAAAAGACAATAAAAACTAATATTATAAAGTATAGAATAACCATTTTTGTTTTTATTTTACAAATTACACCCCCAACAGGCAATGAGATGATATTTGTTACCTCAGGGATGTAATTGTAATTTTGCAATTTTTTTTTTTTTTTTTTTGTAATTGAGCTACTAGACGCCACATATTAAGTTGAGATTAATTCTCAAAACATACCCCATCAGTAGCCAAAATAACGAATTAATCCTTGCTCCTAATCCATCTTTGTCTTAATTCAGGCACAGAAATAAGTCCAAAAGTCTTCACGATGATGCATCCCATAAAAAATTTAATTAATTAAATAACCTAAGTTTGTGTTGGAGAAACATACATCATATTTCCTGCTAAGATCAAGAACAACAAACAGTTCATTTGATCATTAAACACATATAACTTGTAAACTTCAAATAACATTAATATAAATTAAATGGAAAATACCAAATTTGATCTTTATACCTAATAATAAGATGCTCGAACTGAATTTAGATACTTAAATTGAAATTTATAAATTAGCCGGATATTGCCACTTAAATGTTGGACAAGACTACCATACTCAAATGATATCTTAGTATTTTTATTTTATTATGAACTCAATCTTATCAATATTTTATTTCATATCATAGAAAATAAAAACAAACAAATTGCACAGTTTAAATAATATATATAAATTTCTAGCATTTCAAGTTATGTGTGTTTCACATGACAATTTTTGACCCAAATTTAAATTTTATAATCAGTTTTGGACTCACTTCTGAAATAATTTTTTTTGTTGATGAAAATAACACTAACCTCTATCTATCCACCAATACTTGTAATTAGTATGGTGAGTCTTCTTCCTGAAAGCTGAGTTTGTGTATAAGAAACAAGACATTACCAGCCCACGTCCCACTAATCCTTCCATCACTATAGCAACTGTCTTCTGTGTATTCCTCCTTGTCCCTTCAAACCAATTCACTGTAATATCAACCCATAAGCCCCCTACAGTTTTTTATTATGGAAACCTATCAATCCAAAGTTAATAGCATGAATCTCTAAACACTTGAATTAGGATTAATGTTAGGGCAAGTGTTGTGATTCATTGTCATAAAGCCTCTTAATGAATTATTGATTAAGAAAGATACCAATATACTAGTAAAGTAGGAGGTTAAACCATTGACATCTGAAGTGCAATCAACTCAAAACAACTAAACTGAACCAAAAAAGATCCACAAAACTCAGAAAGAAAAACAAAAAAGTTCAAGGAGTTTGAAATTTCTTTCCACAAATCAACCCAATTTCCAATTCGTAGGAACTGAAATTCAAGGAGTTTAAAATTCAAATCGAGTCTTAGTTTAAATCTAAAAATCAAAAGTTCAAAAATCGCATATATATGATTGACATTAATCTACAGAACCGAATCAAAACAATTTATAAAAAAGAATAAGAAAAAACGAGATTGGCTTACCTGGATAGAATGTAAAAAGATCCTTCATTCTATTGCATTCACGACCCTGTCCATTGTAGAACTTTGAAAAAGAAAAAAAAATTCTGCCAAAGATTGAAAAACTAAAGGCGACCAGATATGGGGAAAGAGAAATAGGTGCGTGAAGTGTGGTAATATCTTTCTTGTTCAAAATGGATGCGATGGCGTAATTCCTTTCCCAAATCGCAGTAAGATCACCGGGCGGATATGTCATGTGATTAAAATTCACAAATTATTTTAAAAATACAAAATGCATAAAAGAGACCCACATACACAAGCAAGGTACCAGCAGGTGCACAAACATACACAGTAAGCATCCAACACTGTATTTATCGATGCCCTAATCCAACTGAGGAAAATGTATGTAAAAACACATGAATTGATTTCGGGGTGAAATGCAGACAATCACCAAGTAAATAGAGAACTCAAGGTCACAATCTGGTAAAATCACTTAAATAATGACCCTTTAGAATGCCTAATTACACCAATCAAGCCTCTAATTACAAAATCGAGAAGTGAGAGAGACCTGATGATGGAGCTGCGGGCGCTCTTGGCGGCGCTTGAAATCGTGGGGGATTTCGAAAAAACTCTCCATCATATCGAGGAACCAGTCGTTGTCTTGGGCAGTGCACCGTGGATCTTTGACAAAGCTTCGGTCTCTCTTAGGGTTCGGCTGACCTAATCGCACAAACTTTTCAGCTCCGGATTGAGCTTCTCTTTGTCGGGGCTCGCCTATTTTTCAAAAAATTCCAAGTAGGGCGCGAGATCGAGCACCAAAATCTGCATAGCTGGGTCGTAGAAAATTCAACCGCCTCTAAAAGTTAACTTCGGGTGGCGTTTCTATAAAAAAACGACACCAAAACCGGCCGGACTTATTGGTGACACTTATCCAAATAAGCGTCATCCGATCGCTGTATTGGTGGCGCTGTATAAGTTTCGCTTCTTTAAAGAACCGCCACCTGGTTGTTGTTTTTTTTGTGACGCTTCCTAATGCAACCGTTTCTTTTACTATTATTGGTGGCGGTTGGTATTCAATAACTGCCACCCAAACGAAATTTTTATTTTTTTTATTTTTATAAGTGACGGTTCTTTGCTAATAAGCGTCACCTTTGCACTTTTTACAGCGGTTCCTCTTTGAACCGTTACTTATGCAGCGCCTCTAATTAACTTTTTTGCACTAGTGATGATTTATTAAGCATCACTTAGGACATTCAGACTTTGTGAAGTTGCCTAATTATTGTGTGTTCTTCTACTTGTGCTTGTGTCTTTCTTTGAAATCTCTTAGTCATGTTGTGGGTTTAGTAAACCGATTGTTTCGATGGTGGTATAATCGATGTGTTGAACAGGTACGAGGTCGACGTGGTGAGTGAAATTTTTCTTTGTACGTATTTTTACGGCTGTGGTGATGGTTTAAAAAGTCCAACTCTATTTCGGTTTTATAAAGTAGTCGAGACGTGATTTTTTTTTTTTTTTTAAGATAGTGGTTGATTGGTTTGAGATCATGTGTCCTAGTTTAAGGGGGAGTGGATGTTTTTGGAAGGAAAGAAAATATTTTATGGTATAAAATAGGATAATAGGTAAATAAGAGATTTACTTTACCTTTCTCTCTCCTAGGCAACGATCATTTTTTTCTGTTTAAGAAGTCCGATTTCTTACCGCTTGTCCCACTATTCCACAAATCCTTCTGCGAATTAAACTCTCTTACTCTCAAATTCTTCACCGTCCCTTTCTCGGATTGTTTTTTTATTTTTGTTCTCTTTGGAATTTGTTGCAGGATGTCTTCTCCGAGCAGAATTCCAAAGCTCCCTGCAGGTGTGCAGAGCTCAACAGATGAACCGGTACCGATGAATCTCCCTAGATTCGGTGGCCTTGACATCTGCGAAGAACTCGGTGGTAATTTCCCAAAAAACCCGTCAACGGTTCCAACACTGCCTGTCAGTTCGCCGCCGCTCAACTCTCAAGACGTCGCCCCTATTCCGGTGCCTATTGCCGCTGATCCGGAAGTCAAGGTTTTTCCAAGACAGCCTGGGAATGAAATTGATGTTGACAATCCTCCCAACTTGCAATTTATTACCGAAGTTTTTGGCCGCATTGGTAACTCAACCTTGAAGAGGTCACGTCGGCTGCGAAACATTCCTCCAAGGGTGGTGCCAGTGGCTATTCCGAAAAGTCAAGCAAGCCCGAGGCGTAATATGCTAATTGAGCACATGAACTTGTCCGAGGAAGTCACCGTCATGACGGACTCGAATGATGAAGAATATGTGCCTGCTGCCCATGTTGATGCGCCGGTGACCTCCGCTGCTCCCCGCTTGGCAAAGACGGTGACTCCTCGCCGCAAGCAGACTGTCAAACTCGCTCATAAGAAGAACCCTCAGGTGTCAATTACCGGGTCAACTGCAACTGAATATGCAGATCCTCCTTATGAGATCCTTGATTTTTTTATTGGAGAGGTGTCGAGTTCCTCGAGGCCCGTTGATGCTGTTCCTCCTCTCACTCTTGTTCATACGGATCAGTCTAATCCTGAACCAGAACCTGATTTTGGTTTCGAGTAATCTCCTGATACTTCTGATGAGATACCTCTTCGTGATTTTTTGACCTCCGTGAAAGATGCAAAGAAGAAGTCCAAGGCCTCTTTGCCTGTTGCTGCTCATCAAGATGATGGTGGTTCTGGTGACATGTCACCAAAGCCAACATCACCCATTGCTGCTCTCACCTCTTCCTCCAGCTCAGATTCTATTACTGATTATGTTACTCCTTCCCGGGCCACGTCTCCTCCCTCTGATTCAGAAAGTGATATTGGTAATATCCCTGCCTCTGAATATGTAGAGATTGAAGACATGGTTCCAATATATGAGAAGTTCTTAACCTCCAAATCCGAGGAGTTGTTTTTTTACTATCATCTCCATGGGATGATTGATGAAAGGAGAGTCCCCGTGGAAATTTCCAAATGGCAGAATTTGATTGAGTTTTTCAAACATCGAGGTATGTATTCCACTATGTCTACTGCAATGCCTTTTATTAGAGATGTTGTTATGGAGTTTTATGCGAATCTCCTTCCCTCTGCTGCTGATCCCGTTTCTGTGAATTAGGGAAAGTGTTTGTCCGTGGGAAAGTTTATTATTTTACTCCAGATTTGATTAATGAGATGTTTGGAACTGAGGCATGCCATGGTGACTCGACTGTTGATGATATGGATGAGGTCATCCAAGTTTTGTCATGTGGGTTATTGAATAAGTGGCGTGAATAGTTGCCCAGCACTCGGTTGTCCTCCCTCTACTCCGTCTTACATAAGGTGGTGATTTTCAACTGGGTGCCCACAAAGAATGAAAAGGTTTTAACCCGACCTCAAGCCCAGTTTTTGTATAAACTTGGTTGGGGTATCAAGTTTAATTTTGGTCAACAGGTGTTTGATGCCATCACCAGGTTTGCCACAACCAAAACTGCTTCCTCTCTTTGTTTTCCTTCTCTTATTTATAGCATTTTGGAGAATCAAAATTTTACGCCTTCTGGAGATGATGTCCTGACTGGAGAAGCTGAGTGGTTCACCTTACATGGCCAGCACTTGGATGGGACGCGAATCTCTCTTGGCAGGTGCCCATTCGGGCTGGTGTTGCTTCTAGTGACAGTTCTGACGTTCCCAACATCGGTCCTAACATGGTTCATATTCCTGCTCAGGCTGTGCTTGCTCAAATTACTCTACTGGATACCCATATTGCACAGATCCAGGCCCTGCGTGGTTCCTTGTTGGAGGCCCTTTTGGATTCTGAACAAAAAGGGGAAGAAGCTGGGGCTGACGACGCTGACATGGACGATGCTGCTGATGGTACTGTGGTGAAACTGCCGAGATGTTTGCAAGCTTAGCCAAGGAAAATAGGAGGAAAAGGATTCGTTCAAGGAACAAGAAGCTGAATAAAATGAGGAGGCTGCTAAGGAAGAGGAAAGCTGAGGGTGATGGAACTTCGATGTCTCCTCGTCGTTCAAAGAGAAATTGTGGTCTTTGAGTTCCTATGTTTTTGTCTCATTTCCTTTTTGAATAACATTATTTGTTTTGATGTTTGTTTAAACAATGTTTATTTAAGGAGATTTGTTCAACTTAGGGGGAGTTTCAGTGTGATTTTTTTTGTGTTGAGTCGTTTGTATTTTGTCCAGAAAGGTAAAAGGGGGAGATTGTTGAGAATTTTATTCTTGACAATCTTTTCTTTTTTAGTTGTTTGCCTTTCATGGATTTCAAATAAATTAGAACACTAGATTTGTATCCTAAGTGGAGTTTAAGACTTTATTTAGTTTTCTTAATTTTTGTCTAACTTGTTTATCAAGACTATGAGTCTTGATTATTTAAGGAGAAGACAACGGCGCAAATAGACACGGTATTGAAAAAAGAAAACGGAGCAAGCAAGAATGTTTTCAAGAAGCAGAACACAAGCAAGAGATTGACTTGGAGCTACGATTCAGCATAAAGAGATTTTCAAAATTGCGTGACCAACGGAGAAGATCATCTTAAGCATAGTGACAAGTATTTTTGTATCAAGAGTTGATGTAATTGTTTTTCATATATTACTTTACTATTTTGTAATTGATCTTGATTAACAAATAAGTAATATAGTTTTCGGGTTTGTACACCCCAAGCTCGTAAGCACGTTTGCTTACGGACTAAAGTTAAATTGAATTTATTCAATCTCTTTTATTTCGCTGTTGTTTTATTCGTACCCTGTTTGATGTTACTATTGGTGATATAACATTAATCATATCATCTGTTCTGTCTTGCAGTTCATACATTACAAACTGATTGATGTTAGTTCTGGTGATAGTTAACACGAAACTTAACATCAGTTTTCAAAACTATAGATCTACAAAAACTACAGTTTCATTGTTAACCATAAATGGAATGCACTTTTCTCAGTTGCAGTAATGGAACACCTTCTTTTCGAAAGATCAGACCACATGCCTATTACACTACAAGAATTGAGACTAACTAGAGCGATAAATTGGAAGGACATTTATGTCGTTCCTATAGTGAATACATATAGGAACGGCATTCATTTGTCGTTCATATAGGTCAGAATTACATATTGAAACGGCATATGTCGTCTCTATAAATACAAAAGTCGTGCCAACCAGAAAACCAACATATTGAAACGACATGTTGCCCCTATAAATATCAAAGTCGTTCCAATAGAACTATATCTCAACCAACCCGCAAGCAAATGCTTAAGTGTAGTGAGTTAATGAGGTATCTGTTGGAGCGAAAAGTCCTTCCAGAAATATTGCTGCCTAATTCTAACAGTCTCATTCAATTTAAATAATATATAATACTTAGTAAATATAATGTATATATAATTATTTTAAGTGATATATTTAATAAATGTAAAAATATAATGTATAATAAATAATTATTCAATAAAAATACAAAATATATAATTTTTTCTATTTTTTATTTGTTATTATCTAAATATACTATATTTTAATCTCGTATATATATATATATATATATATATATATATATATATATATATATATATATATATATATATATATATATATATATATAATATAAATTTCAATATATATTATATATTTATAACACACTTTTAAATAATAGTGATATTTTTAATATAATTATTTATAAATAGATATAATAAGTGTTTATTCATAAACAATAAATTAATATAAGTTTTTTCTAATTTTTTATTTGGTTTGTTTAAATATATTATTATTTTAATTTAATAAATATAATATAATTGTATATACATATTATAAATTTTAGTACAATATTAAATAATAATATGTAAGTTTAACTATTATAAATAATAAATATAAAAATGCAAAAGATCTTACATCTCTATTGGATTGCCTAACTGTGAGCCTACTCTCCTTCACTCTTCAGGTCAGGAGTTCGAACCCTCTTGACTTCATTTCGGGGAATTTAAAGGTTTAATGCGCGAGCTGGGTTCGGGCGGGCTGATGGTTGTCAGGCCACTGTGTAAAAGCAACAATTTTTTCTATGCATGGCAACGACAGAATTTGATGGACAAGTCATTCTTATTGGTATTAAAGTTGTTGGAACGACTAAAATGTCGTTCCTGTAGAGATGTAGACAGATGTCTATAGGAACAATATTTTTGGAAGGACTTGTTGCTCCAATAGAGCAAAAGTAAGGATAACGACCTGTATAGGAATGAAATTTGTCTTTTTTATTGAACTCAATTCTTGTAGTGTTACCATTCGTCTTTCAGAAGATATTTCTCCACCTTTTTTTCTTTACTAAAGGCAGAAAACCTTTTCGGTTCGAACCATTTTGGATTAGGAGAGAGGAGTACCTTTCGGTATTAACTAGGTCCTAGAATGAAAAATCCTACGATTACTACAAACACTTTTTCCCCTGTATTAATGTATATTAAGTTAATATATGTATTTTAGGTATTATCTTGTTTAGCAAGTTAGGGCTTATGGACCTTGTTAATAGGTTTGTAAATAAACTCCTTTTATGTTATTGAGAAATTCGACTTTCGCATCACGATAATCTTTATGTTATCAGAGCGAAGAGAGTTTTCTTTTCGATCCAAACCCTAATTAGAGCCGCCAGTTTGAGTCGCTCCTTCTCACCAGAATTTCACCGGATTTCGTTGGATTCAATAGACTTGTCTTGTTTCTTTGTCATTTTCGTGATCTTTCAACATGCTGGGAAAGGATGATAATCTCAAACATGCCGAGCAGAACAGTGAGGGCTCGGCTTCGGTCTCGGGTCTCACCGAAAGTTTCTCAATCGTTGATCGGTCAAGTACTATCGAAATCAAAATTTTAGTATTTGATGAATCTGTTCCATCCCACTTCTGGTACATCTAATAATATTTCGGGTATGTTTTCTAACTGGATTTTGGATACCAGGGCTTCCTTTCACATGACGGGAGATTCTTCGTTACTTAATGATTTGAAGATGGTCGAAACTTTGACTATTATGTTACCTAAAGGGTTGTTTACTACTGCTTTTTGTGCTTGCATTCTTCGCTTTAGTAACCGATTAATTCTCAATGATGTGTTATTTGTGCCTCAGTTGACCTGCAACTTGATTTCTTGTGCTCAATTATTACGTCATCTAAATTTTATTGTAACGGTAACTGATAAGCTATGTATTTTACACGATCTCACTACTATGACCTTGATTGGAGTGGGTAAGGAGCAAAATGGAGTCTACTGGCTATATGTGGCACTCACGACAGCTCTTGCTTCACGAATTGAAGCCAACTCTTCTGCCCTTTGGCATTCGCATGTTGGTCATCCTTCCCTTTCTATACTTCAGCAGTTACCTAATGTCAAAATAAATGGTCATTTATACCTTTGTGATAATTGTCATAGGGCTAAGCAAACTAGATCTAATTTTCCTATTAGTTAGTCGAATGCTTTAAATTGTTTTGACCTTGTTCATTGTGATGTTTGGGGTCCCTATCGAACTCCTACTGTTACAGGTTCTCGTTATTTTTTGACTTTGGTTGATAATTTTTCCCGAGGAGTTTGGATTCACCTTATGGTTAATCAAAGTGCAATTGTTTCTTTGATTGCTAATTTTTGTGCTATGACTATTCGGCAATTTAATAGACAAGTTAAGAGTTCCCGTAGTGATAACAAAACTGAATTTACTTGTATGCGTTCTTTCTTTGATCAAAATGGAATTGAATCTCAAACTTCATGTGTTGGAACTCCTCGGGAAAATGGTCAGGTTGAAAGAAAGCATAGACATATCTTAAATGTAGCTAGAGTTCTTTGTTTTCATGCTCACTTGTCTTTGAAATTTTGGTGTGAATGCATTTCCACTGCTGCTTATTTGATTAATCGTACTCCAACTCCTCTGCTTCAAAATAAAACTCCTTTTGAGATTTTACATGGTCGTTTACCTTGTTATGGTCGACTGAGGGTATTTGGTTGTCTCCGTTTTGCATCGACTATACCCCGTCAAACTCATAAATTTGCACCTAGGGCTCGAAAATGCATTTTTGTTGGTTATCCTAAAGGTCAAAAAGGTTTGAAAGTTTGTGATCTAGAAACAAATGAACGTTTTGTATCTGCTGATGTTACATTCTACGAAACACCTTTTCCTTTTCAAGCCATTTCAACTATTGATGCACAATCTACTCCCATACCCGTTAATCTTTGACACTATCTAGGACCTAATTTCCAGTTCGATAAGTGCTCGTCGGCCGTTGCAAGTGCTCGGAGATGATGCCGACGGGCGGACCAGTGTATGGGGTAAAATCAGTTTTTTTTTTCTCAGCTCAGATCTGCGCACTCTCAGTTGCTTTGTAATCTCTAATTCGTATTATTGTTTGTTGACATCTCTAATTCTTAAAGACTTAGTTATGTTTTTTTAATACATTGATGGACCACTTTGTTATTTCTTCCCAAGGCCAAAGGTAGGATTCTAGAAAAATTAATTAATTAGATAGCCCTGTACTTTAGCCTAGATTGAAATAAATCTAGATTCTTAGTAGAACATGGGTTTACTAGGAGACCCAGTGCGGTCCAATACCCTCACTGGGCATAACTAATTCTGCCCTTGACCATTTTTAGCGAGTAAACAAATCTCTTTTCACTAAATGCTTAGGCTTAGAAGTAGTATGTCACAAACTTCCCAAAGTATTCATATGGGTCATCAAAAGTTCATTTGATGTTTAACTAAATATTCTTCCAAGATAAGATTGGGTTAGTATGAAGCCTCAAGTTCATTAGTGAATTGACTTTGACGATTTTTTTTAGTGGGGGGTTGGTGGATGGTATTATGTAATTGTAGTTATTCTAGTTTCCACATCAAACGACTGATGATAGTATTTAACTCTAGTATTTTGAACTTAATTGAGTTAGATTAGTCAATTTCTTTAGAAAATAGATTTGAAGAGCATATGACATAACTTTCTTTGAAATTGTGTGTTTGTATACACACACACACACACACACACACACACACACACACACACACACATATATATATATATATCATAAGGCTTATTTAAACAATCTTGTATCGTCCATGAAATTTGATTTTTGTAGAAATATACATCCAATCATGCTTATATTTAAAGTGTCATATACTATTGAATGAGGGTTAGTGTCTTCCACAACAACATACACGAAGTTATCAATTCATTGAAATTTATGATTTACTAAACACATGGTTAAAATAATGATCAATTTTCATATAATCATGTAAATAATTTCATTTATGATCTCTAATTACATAATTCGCAAGGGTGTTTTGCATGTAATTGTTGTGTTTTTCCTTCTATTTTTAGTTAGAGTTTTATGTTGATTGTAGTAGTTTTTAATATAATTTTATCAAGTCTTTATGTAGTTTTTCTTGTTTTGTTATTTTTCACCTGACTTGTTAATTATACGAATTGGGATAAATAGTTCAATTAATTGGAGGTTTTGTGTAATTTTGGATTTTTATGTTTAAAATTCCTATTTTTATAGGTAAATGCATTGAAGGCCAAAAATACTAGCCAAGGCAAAGCCAACCTCAAAGCCAAACTTGAAGCCAAGAGAGACTTAAAAACACCCAAACTTTCTGAAATACTTGCCAACTTGCACCACCACTTGCCAAGATAGCTGCCAAATGACCGGCGCTAGCCACAGAACTCGCCAGCTCCTCGCCCAAGCCACTTGCCAGGACGCTTGCCACAGAACTCGCCAGCTCCTTGCCAAGCACCCGCTGGCACTTGCCAGAACGCTTGCCATAGTACTCGCCGCATGCAAGAATGCGGTCAAATCCCGGTCGACACGGTCAAAATTGGGTCAAACTCGGGATTTTAAAGGCTTTAAGGCCAAATTGACCATTTAACACCAAATGTACCTATTATAAATAAACTAGAACTCTCATTCTTGTAGGTTATCACTCAAATTTCCCAAACTTGCATGGGTTTTGGAATATTTTCTCTCTCTTGTTGTTAGTTTAATTTTTGAAGTTTTTCCTTGGGTTTGTAAGCTCAAGATGAATCCAAATACTCCTTTGGATTAGCACTTTCATTGTAATTCAAGCCTTGAGATTCTCCATTTAATTTTAGTAAGCTTTCCTTTTAATTTTAAGCTTTGTTCTTCATTTTCATGCTTGTTCTTCATGTTATGCCTTTTCTCTTAGCTACTTGATTTCATGATGAAACATGTGAATTAACTATGGATTCTAGTTGAGTGACACACCTAGGCTATAGATCGGGTCCTTGATCATCATGACTTTGAGTTTTATTTATGCTTTAGTTTGAATTAAATTTTCATGCATGGTTTTAAATTGAATTCTAGATCTACTCTTCATTTCTCATTATTTTTCCGAAAGATTTGAACTTTTACGTCAACTGTCATTGCTCTTTACTTTGATGCTTTCATTTTTTTACCAATTTTCATTATTTGAGTTTTCATGCATGGTTGTACTTTATGCATGCATGGTAGTACTTGATGAAACAATGCTTTTTTTGCTTGTTTTTATTAATTGCTTGCATTTTCAATTTGGGCATACGACCGAGGCATCCGACCAACTTGTCATTTCAATTTCTAGTTTAGTTTGATATTTTTAATTGCATTATTTTTGGTTTTCTTTCATCTCTTGAGCTTGAAACTTGCAAATGGATTGATGTCCGATAATACCAAGTCATGAACTCGTTGAATTTATTTCAACACCACAAAAACTATAACTTCAAAATGGCGCCATTGCGACTCAGCTTGGTTAAGGCCTTCAATTTAATTGTTGTTTCTTTGTGTTTTTAGCTTCTCTTTGTATTTGACGATTTCTTTGAGTGTATGCAAGGTCGTCGTTCTCTTGGACACGAATTAGTTCCTTATAATTCTAGCCCCAAACGATTACGACGTCTTTGACATTTTTCGCTTCTTGATTTTACTATGACGGACAATCTTCCTTACTCGGGCCCGTTTCTCGACCCTCACGGGAAATCCCCCCGGGTCGATCCTCAAGGTTCTACCTCGACCGAGCCCGGCATTCATGAAGAGCCCATTCCGAGTTCCATAGCCGGGCCTTCCATTCCCATTCACACTCCGCCTCCCGAGCAATCGCTTGGATTTCAAGGGAGTGGTTTTCAACTCATGAGCACGCCTCGGGCCGACCCCAAGGTATGACTTCGTTTCCCAACTCTTTCAATGGAGGTTTTGTTCCCAACGTGGGAGGGCATGGTGCAAACCACGTTACCCCGGGTTCTCAAGGCTTTGAATGACCCGACATGGGAGGGCATGGTGCAAACCATGTCGGGTATAATGGCTCATTCAACGAGTTTGGTGCCCCGAATCCCGGTCCGCGTGGTTATAGAGCCCCTCCCCACGTTTTGAAATTGCCGAGCCCGAACCGAGGCCTGTTTGGTGTTCCCCCCGTGCATAAACTGACTCCAACTCCGAGAGTGAATCCGTATGGGCAAGATTATGGTCTAGGTTTCGGTGATACCGGTCTTGAGTTTGACGATGACATGGATGATGAGTATGCTTCGTTTGGTGGTTATGATCCGAGTGCTCCGCTTCTCCTACCCATTCGTACGATGAAGGAGGTGAGACAAGCCTTCGTGGGGGCTAATATTTCATCATGTATCTATCTTCCCCCCGAGGTTATGGCCATTGATATCCGTTCCCTTGATTTCGCCCGCCTCCCGATTTTCCACGGGTTTGCTAAGCAGGATCCTCTCCAATTCATAAGGCAATTTCAATGGCATGTCTCGAGTTTTCACCGCCCAAACATGATGAGCTTGGATCATCTTAAACTACGTTGTTTTTCGTATGCTCTCCAAGATAAGGCTTTAACATGGTTCATGGGTCTCCCCCCTAACTCCATTCGTACATGGGGTACGCTTTTGAAAGTCTTCCTCGACAATTACTATTCCATGGAAAGGACGAACGATGTACGAGTTAAGATTATGTCTTTCAAGCAAATGAAGAACGAGCCGTTTCACAAGGATCTTGTCGATAGTTGTCCTCATTGTCGTTTTCCGAAGGATCTTTTGATTCAAACTTTCTATGAAGCGTTGGACCCGCAATATCAATACATGGTCGACACGAGAGCGGGTGGCAACATGAAGATTCATTCCCCTCAAACACTTCACCGAGTTTTCCGCGATTTGGCCGAGACTTCCAAACAAAAATCTTCCCGTGCTTTATATTCAAGTTCTAACGAGGTGATGGAGTCGCCCTCTTCCGAGAAACTTGAAACCGATAGGAAAAATACGGCGTTGGAGGCTCAAATTGCGAAGTTATCTTGCCCCAACCTGGAGCCTCCTTGTTTGTCTTGTGGAATAGTTGGGCATGAGGCACTTGCTTGTCCCTCAAATCCCTCATTTTACATGCCGGTGCCCCCGTCGGAGGAAGTTTGTGGAGTCCAAGGATACCAATCAGGTAATAATGTTTCTAAGACTTTCTATGCTCGGCCTCCTACTCACAATCCTCCTCATCATTCGAGCAACCGCATGCACCCGAACTTTAGCTATGCGAATGCCCAATCGGGAGTCCCTCCTCAGTGGGTCCATCTCGTCCGTCTCCTCCGATAAATGCTCCACCACCGGCCACCAATCCAAACATTGCCATGATCTTGCAACAATTTCACTCCATTTCCACCACGATGTCTTCCTTTGAAGCCCGGTTAACCGCTATAGAGGCCTCGAATAGCGGGTTGGACACGAAAATTAGGCAATTGGCTACCGAGCTAAATATGATCAAACAAGCCAATGAAAAGGGGAAGCTACCGAGCCAACCATCACACGCCCATGCGGTCACATGTCTTCGAAGTGGCCGGGCTATCGATAATAAAGTGGCTCCACCACCTGAGATTGAAGAAGTTGTTATTCCACCCATTGTTGCTATTCCCGAGTCTACTCCCGTGGGTGCCATCCCGGCGAAAGAGGGCCCCGATGGCTTGCACAAATCCTCGAATGCCTATAAGCCTCCGATTCCAAAGGCTTCTCCACCTTATCCGTCACGGCTCCAAAACAACAAGAAGGACGATCAATTCCAAAAAATTTACAATACTTTGTCTAATGTAAACATCACTCTCCCATTGTTAGACGCCATCCGAGACATACCCGCTTACTCCAAGTTTTTCAAGTACCTTTCTTCCAAGAAGTTCATACCTTCTCCAAACGAGAAGATTGTGTCATCCAAAGAGGCGAGTGTCGTGTGTGATCCTTCGGTCTTAGCCCTCAAGAAGATCRACCCCGGCTCCTTTTGTATCGATATCACGCTCGGCAAYGGAGAGGYCACTAYCGGTATGCTTGATTCCGKGGCGRGGATAAACTTGATGMCATCCTCGATCTATGAGCAMTTGGATCTCGCACCCTTGYAAGAAACGCGTATTTGCTTACAATTGGCCGATCGGTCAATTCGTTATCCTAAAGGCATTGTTAAGGATGTGCTCATCAAGGTTGGAGGGCTCGTGGACCCGGTGGATTTCGTTGTTCTTGATGTGGGCATGGTGACAAACGATGGTGCCGAGCACACTATTCTACTTGGGCGTCCCTTCATGGCGACTACTCAATGCCTCATCGATGTTGGCAAGAAGAACCTCACCTTATCCGTTGCGGGTGAGTCGGTTTCATTTTCAATGTCCACCTTACCGTCGATTCCTTCAAGCATCTTTCATGCGGATTGTCTTCTCGTTGACTATATTCAAGAATCGCATGAGCACGTTTTCTTGGTGGATGAGTATGATGGGATAATCGAACCAGAGGATGGTATTAGCGGTGATGTTAAGGATAATGGAGCTTATGGGCGTGGCTCCGAATCGTGTATTGAGACGAGTCTTTTTGGGAATGCTTGATTATGTGTCGTTGAGGTCAATGACACATTTTCGAAGAGAGAGGTGGGGCATGTTGATGAGAAACAAGTCGTTGAGCCGATTGATGAGTTTGCCGCAATGAGAGCCGTGAGAATATATTTGAAGGAGGCCGGCCTTGAGAGAATGTTGCAATTGGAGGAGCTTGATGAGTTTTGGGATATTCAATATGATAATGCTCGTCTTTGTAAAGAAAGAACAAAGAGAATTCATGACGAGAGGTTAGTCCCAAGGAAACTTGAAGTTGGGATGCCCGTTTTACTCTACAATTCCCGTTTAGCACTCCGTCCCGGAAAGTTGAAGTCTACAAGGACAGGTCCTTACACCATCGAGTTTGTTAATCCGAATGGATCGGTCACGTTGGTCGACCCCGTGACTCAAGATCATTTCCAAGTAAACGGGCACCGAGTTAAACCCTATCGCCATGGCTTCCTCTTGCCACCCTACGAGGAGGTGGTAGCTTTGGTTGATCCCCCCGCTATAATTTCTACTTAATCAAAGGGGAGTACGTCGAGCTAACGACGCTAAACAAGCGCTTCTTGGGTGGCAACCCAAGTCCTTTTCGTTCTTTTCTTTATTTTCTTTCATTCTTTTCTTTCTTATTACAAAAAAAATCCAAAAACATTTGAAAATTTGAAAAATTAAAAAAAAAATTGGTGTTTTGGTTCTTCTGAACCCTTGGTTTCGTTTTATGTACATATTTTCTTTTATTTTTGATTTCGTGTGATTTTTTTTCTAGGTTTTGTTTTCCAACGTCGACCATTGGATGATCGATAGGAGTGAGTAGCGTTTGTAGAGCCGGAGATACTAACCATGCTCGATTTTTGCTTGGATTGCTTGATTCTTAGGTGGCCCCCACCGAGCTCGACTCAAACTCGCTCGGTTAAGGAAGTTTCTATTCACCCTCCTTTTTACTTGATTTTCATTAAAATGCAATGAGGGCATTGCATGGTTTAAGTGTGGGGTGGGTAGGTGGTTAGGGTCCGGGTTTTACAAGCATGTTTGTCATTCTTAACTCGAGCCTTGGCGGAAGTGAGACGCATTCTGGCGAAGTGACGCTTACTATTTGCGCTTTTATATGGTTGAGTCGATTTTTGTGTCTTTTGAGTCGTTATTACATTGTTGAACAACTCCACGTGCTTGGAAGTTTGAATAGTTTACTTGTCGGGTTTTTGCATGTTTATGGCCTCTTGTGTGAAGGGTTGAATTTTTGTGCTTCGTCCAAAACCGCCTATATATATATATATATATATATATAATATATATATATATATATAATCAACATTTTCTCGTGAAAAGATTGCAAGCTCTAAAAGCTCTTTTGATTTTGCTCCCAAATTCGGTGCAAACTAGTGAGTAGCCTTGTGTGATTTATCGGCTTGCTTGCATTTTTATGGAAATTGCATTGAGGAGGTTTGATTTTGCTCGTACATGATTGAATTTGAAAATGACCTCGAGGCACATATATCACCCTTGTTCCGGCCATATTCATATATGTAAGCTACTTAAAAATCCCAAATGAGCCCCCTTGAGCCTTTATCCCGTTTCTTGTTAGCCGAGCTCGATTTTAGCTCTTGTATCTTCATAATCGTGAGGTGAGAGAGTTTATTGTTAGTTGACGAGAAATGTGAGAGAAATCGATTGTGGGTTTGGGTTTCGAGTTGCTTATACAAAAAAAAGAAAAAAAATAGAATAAAACTCCAACACAAATCACAAAGAAGTGATAAAGCGTGCGTTCATGTGAAAAGCCTAATCAAAAAAAAAGGCTAAGTTTAGTAAAAAGAAGCAAATTCAAAAAGCTTCTAAGTGTTGTGAAATAAAAGTCGGGAATGTGGTGAAAGAAAGGGTTTCGAATGAAAGATTGTCAAAATGGGAAAGGTGAAGCTATTATAAGCTTCGAGTTTTAAAAGTTAGGATTTTTGTGTGTTATTGATCACGTTTGATCGTGTGTTAGCCACTATATCCATATATTCCATACCTTACCAAAGAGCCAACATTACAACCCATAATAAAGACCTCTTTCGATTCTTGTTTTGGTCATGTACTACGAGCAATTTTGAGCGTCCGATTTGTGAAATCTTGACAAGGTGCATGATTGACGACTTGACGTAAACACGTCCTATATACTAAACACTTGAGTGAATTGAGCAAACACCCTCAAAATTCCATTTGTGAGGAAGTCATCGAGTTGGCTTGCATTTGAGAAAGAGAAATACGAGCAATGCTTGACGATAGCGAGTCTATGTTGATAATCCCATCATATTAATAAGGATAAGCACAAGGATTTTTCTTTTTACACAATGATCATTGCATGTACACTCTCGATTCTTTTTGTTGTTCGAGGACGAACAAACCGATAAGTGTGGGGTAGTTGTTTTGCATGTAATTGTTGTGTTTTTCCTTCTATTTTTAGTTAGATTTTTATGTTGATTGTAGTAGTTTTTAATATAATTTTATCAAGTTTTTATGTGGTTTTTCTTGTTTTGTTATTTTTCACTTGACTTATTAATTTTACGTTTAATTGGGATAAATAGTTCAATTAATTGGAGGTTTTGTGTAATTTTGGATTTTTATGTTTAAAATTCCTATAGGTAAAGGCATTGAAGGCCAAAAATACTAGCCAAGGCAAAGCCAAACTTGAAGCCAAGAGAGGCTTAAAAACACCCAAACTTTCTGAAATACTTGCCAACTTGCACCACCACTTGCTAAGATAGCTGCCAAATGTCCGGCGCTTGCCACAGAACTCGCCAGCTCCTCGCCCAAGCCACTTGCCAGGACGCTTGCCACAGAACTCGCCAGCTCCTTGCCAAGCACCTGCTGGCACTTGTCAGGACGCTTGCCACAGTACTCGCCGCATGCAAGAATGCGGTCAAATCCCGGTCAACACGGTCAAAATTGGGTCAAACCCAGGATTTTAAGGGCTTTAAGGCCAAATTGGCCCATTTAACACCAAATGTACCTAGTATAAATAGACTAGAACTCTCATTCTTGTAGGTTATCACTCAAATTTCCCAAACTTGCATGGGTTTTGGAATATTTTCTCTCTCTTGTTCTTAGTTTAATTTTTGAAGTTTTTCCTTGGGTTTGTAAGCTCAAGATGAATCCAAATACTCCTTTGGATTAGCACTTTCATTGTAATTCAAGCCTTGAGACTCTCCATTTAATTTTAGTAAGCTTTCCTTTTAATTTCAAGCTTTGTTCTTCATTTTCATGCTTGTTCTTCATGTTATGCCTTTTCTCTTAGCTACTTGATTTCATGATGAAACATGTGAATTGACTATGGATTCTAGTTGAGTGACACACCTAGGCTATAGATCGAGTCCTTGATCATCATGACTTTGAGTTTTACTTATGCTTTATTTTGAATTAAATTTCCATGCATGGGTTTAAATTGAATTCAAGATCCACTCTTCGTTTCTCGTTATATTTCCGAAAGATTTGAACTTTTACGTCAACTTTCATTGCTCTTTACTTTGATGCTTTCATTTTTTTTTACCAATTTGCATTATTTGAGTTTTCATGCATGGTTGTACTTTATGCATGCATGGTAGTACTTGATGAAACAATGCTTGTTTTTCTTTATTTTTGTTAATTGCTTGCATTTTTAATTTGGGCATACGATCGAGGCATCCGACCAACTTGTCATTTCAATTTCTAGTTTAGTTTGGTATTTTTAATTGCATTATTTTCGGTTTTCTTTCATCTCTTGAGCTTGAAACACGTTGAAACTTGCAAATGTATTGAAGTCCGATAATACCAAGTCATGAACTCGTTGAATTTATTTCAACACCACAAAAACTATAACTTCAAAGGGCGAAAATTTCAAGTCGTAACTCTCAATTTCATGTGAAAGTATCGAATTAGATTTAAGATAAGTGCCATGAAAACTACCAAACTATAATTGCTAAGATGATACATAACACGCCTCTTGAACATATACTTCCATTCACAATTTGATTTATCATACTATAATTGCTAAGATGATACATAACACGCCTCTTGCACGTATACTTCCATTCACAATTTGATTTATCATACATGTATGTAAATCATAAGAGTAACATATATTCATGTCTTGTAAATGAACTTGAATCATATACATATACACTTCAGGTCACGTGCCAATATAAGTAAATAAATTATTTACATTTAATGCATAAGTAGAATTAAATTGTTGGAAGACCAATCACAAAAGTCATATCCATATGACACTAACTTGGATTATAAATCATATCCGAAATACTAAATCTATCCAAATAAATGGCAAAACATGGACATCAAGGTTGTATACCAATCAAAATTAGATTAATTTCGTACAGGCAAAGTTTCACCAATGTATCACATCCGACGAAAAAATAAATTTAATCTTATTCCTAATCCAAACTATTTATGTGATCAAGTTAGCTGCACGTCACCTAATATATTTGTTTTGTGGATGAAATGCGAATAAATCAAATTAATATAGATTTTACAATAGTGCGTGAGAAGTGGGTTTACATCTAATGAACACAGATATTGCAATTGCAAATCAAAAAGTATATTTCATGAATAAAAAAACCGAACCCAATTATATAATATAATTCACATCATGTGTTAATCAATAAACAAGGGATATCAAAATACATAGCACCAAAGACATAATCTTACTAAGGCACTCAATATTATTTTTGTAATTGGCTCTATTTCTGTCCACGACTATTTTCTGATGATAGAGAGACTTAAATCCAATCTCCACCGTCCAATATTAAACTCTACATGTCTTTAACAATATTTCAGATTTTGAGCTTGATCCAATAGTTATATTGTGTGAGATCACGTTTCAATACAAGTTGTGCAGACAGTTTCGAAAACAGAATTTGCTTGTTCAAAACTCATTTTCGGCAAAGTTGTAGAAATCATTAGGTACTAGTTGGGCACTGGACTAGGGCCTGGGCGCCGCCTAGAAGCCTCCTAGAGGCTAGAAGTCCAATTTTTTAATTATTTTATTTTGGCCGATCTTTGCCACGCGGACAGCCAAGGTGCGATTTTTGCCGTCGATTTTGGCATATGCGGATATGTATCCCGGTTTTTCGGTTGAGGCAATTTTTTCCACCAACTTTGGTAAAATCGCCTCGACCTAGGCCAATTTTGTCAACATTGATTATTGGACGCTCCAGAACTCAGATTCAGATTTTCTCCATTCAAAATGTACTTCCATAAGTCATGAATGTTAGTAAAAATTTAAATACTATCCAAGAGTTGGAAATCCAGGTAACGTTTTTTAAAATTTCATGTTGAAACTAATATTTGTAGATCACTCTTAATTTGTTAGAGGCAAACATGAAGAAATAAAAGTATAAAAGTTTTAATTATATAATTAGACCTTTAGGGTAGTTTAGTCATTTAATCTTGTCATGTTCTTATATATAGACCATATGTGTTTAGGGTTGTATTATTATTCATTTTATCAATTTCTCATACACAGAACCCTCGCCTTTCTTTCTTATGGTTTATTTGTTTTAATAAAAAGAAAGACACAAGAATGAGTGAAACATAGGATTATGGTTCTATTATATATCAAACACTCAATTTATATAAAATATCAAATATATGTTGTTTCTCATCAGTTACTTATTGAAGAAAACACATGTGATTATATTTTTATCCAAACACTCCATTAATCCTGGCCTCGTTTGGGAGCGAGTTTCGATTAGATAAGATAACAGTCACGATCCAATTATTTCATTGTTTCCACTTAATATTGTTTCTTGTTTGGTTAGTAAGATTCACTTGCTTTGTCGATTACTCACACTGTCCTTACACAATGAAATTTATTAAAGGACTCTGAATTTCTTATGAACCCACCAGGTCATGTGAAAAGTCGTCCCCTTTCGCAATTTTCTCCAAATACAAAATCCTTCGAAGAAAAAAGCAAAAGCTCACAAAAAACATTTTGAAACATTATTTATTCTTCAAAGTGGCACTGGACAGAAATAAAATGGAAAGAAATCAGTAAATTTGAGAGAAACTTCAAAACAATGATGGTTCTTCACATTGTTTTAGGAAGACAGTGATACTCATAAGCCATGTCCATACAAAATCCAATTCCAAAATGTATACCTCGCAATAGTAATACAAATTACCTTATTCAATTAGCCAGATCCAAAATTGGGCAAGTATATATTTGGCCAAAACTTATGAAGTTAAAAACTTCTGATTTCATAGGGTCGATAACTAGTCGGAGGGGGGAGGCATCGATTGGTAATCGGGGATTAGCAGGAATTAAATTGTTGGCAGGCTGATTTGCGCGAATTTGAATCGCAAATGGCAAATAATAGATTAGTGGAGATTATGAACTCTTATCTTGCTATATCCGGTTTGCCAAACGAGCCCTAATTCGATTCCAATCCTTTCATTCTATGAGGAATCTCCAACTATCAAACGCGTCATTTTCTTTAAAATTGAAATAACAGCATTTAAAAGTCAACTCTAACAAATCTATTGCACTTATTATTATGGCATAATTGTAACTTACTGGAAGTCGTCTTCTCCTCCACAGTCAAAGTACCAAGTCAGAAAAGAAGATGAGGGAACTGAGATCTTGTACATCTCCTTCAAATTCATTTTCCTGTTCTCTGAAATCTTCATTTTTCCACCTATTATGCATCAGCATTTATATAATCTTGAATATCAATAATTCGAATGGGTTTAACCCATTAATTCAGCTCCCCACGAATGGGCTTTACAGAAACTCATCCAGCAGGTCCAGAACTGTTGTTCTTAACATCGATGATTTTGGAGCTAAAGGTGATGGGTTTTCTGATGACACCAAGGTAAATAATTATTTATTTCATTAACTAAATAGAGTCCAAAATTATGAAATACCACGGCATTGTTTTTTAAAAGTAATAATGAAATTCCTCTCCTATACATGTGAAATGAGTAAATTAACTTCATTTTCGTTTTCTTCTTCTTTTTTCTTTTCCTGGTGTGCAATGGGCCTAATGATTGTGGTTAAAGTGATTATATTTTGTAACTTACTAGCAAAGGCGAAAATATGTTTGCAATAATATTGCGTGTAATTTATTGAGTTTACATAAAATCTTGTTGGCTTTTATTTATGAGGAAGATAGTATAATATCTGTGGATATCATAAGAAATTAAGGAAAATCAAATTAAATAATACATATATTATCAGGCCTTAATTTCTTGACATGATAGAGGATATCGTTTGAGAGCCAATTGCAATTGTACTTATGAGTGTGAGCATAAATTTGGAGTTGGGAATTTGATTTTTGAAATCCCTAGCAATATTTTCAACGAAGTAGCTCGGAAAATTATATTTAACTTGATTTATTGAGGTTACATCCGGTTTAGATATATTGTCTCCAAATTAACCCTACAGTTATTTGATGTCATCAGAGTTTGCAAGATGTTTGGAAGGTAGCGTGTTCTTTATCATCTCGAGCCAAAATTTTGATTCCTGCAGGGAACCATTATCTAATTCGGCCGATTGATTTTGCCGGGCCTTGCCAATCAAAGGTGACCTTGAGGGTAAGAGCTTAATTATCTTTTTTTTCCCCAATGCAATTTACTACTATAATGCTGGCTTGCAAATTTGCATAGGTTTCGGGTAGTATTTTTGCGCCATATGATCCCGAGGTCTGGGACGGTTTAGACGTCCATAAATGGCTTTATTTCCATGGCGTGAAGAACCTCAAAGTAGAAGGCGGTGGAACGATCAACGGGATGGGTCAGAAATGGTGGGCCCGTTCATGCAAGACCAATGACTCAAATGTACTTCTCTCACTTGATGATATTCTTGCACATAAATATTAGAGCTGGCATACGGGCTGGGCCGGAATCCTCTTCGGGTTTCTATTTTTAAGGCCCGAATCTGCCCACGGTTCAAAAGATAGTGAATTTTTGCGCCATCAAAATTCGCACCAGGCTCAAAATTGCCAGCTCTATACATAATGCATCATATCATGTAAAATAAATAAAAAGATATGGTTTTTTTTGGGGTGGAAAAACATAGGTTACTGATACTGATATTCGCTAATTTTCTTTGGCAGCCTTGCACGCACGCGCCAACGGTTAGTGCAGCTTGTACATATATTGCACGGATTATTATCTTACACTTTGTTTGTAATGGAAAATTATTGCACAAAATGTGTTTGATGGTTTCGATAGGCGGTTACTTTTCACAAATGCAAGAACTTGAATGTGAGAAATATTAGCTTAGTGTTCGGTCAACAAATGCACATGGCGTTTACCCAATGTACGCACGTTAAAGCTTCTGGTATCACTGTTGTAGCACCGGATGATAGCCCGAACACGGATGGGATCCACATAAGCGCATCGACGAATGTTGAGCTCAAGGATATTATTATTAGCACAGGTTTGTCAATCTTTGTAAGATTTAAATAATGTGTTCTAAATGTAAACAATATAATCATAAAATTAAATAAAAGCATTTGTCCCTTATATATATATATATATATATATATATATATATATTTATTTATTTATTTCTTAATTTTTTTTAATAAAATGTTGGCAGGAGATGATTGTGTATCTATCGTCAGCAATTCTTCTAAGATTCGAATAAAAAAAATAGTGTGTGGACCAGGCCATGGTATAAGGTAATGCAATTCCAATCTCTACCGTGAATTATTAGTATCCTCCTGCAAATCGGTATATTCAATAATGTATGTTTTATGCATGCAGTATTGGAAGTTTAGGAAAAAACAATTCATCTTCGTCAGTCGAGGATGTTATTGTTAGTGGCGCGGTTTTGTTTAATGCCGAGAATGGTGTGAGGATCAAAACATGGCAGGTAATATTTTTGATTGCAATTTAAATATTGTATGAATATATTATTTCCAATGTAATCAAATTTCTTACTTTTGCATCTTATTTATTTATTTATTATTATAAGGGAGGCCGCGGATTTGCTAGGAAAATTACATTCGAAAACATATGGATGAAAAATGTGTCCAATCCTATCATAATTGATCAATATTATTGCGACTCTTCAGTGACTTGCCTAAATCAGGTACATTGCGTAATTTACGCAAAATACCCATATGGTTAAGTCTAATTAAATAACTATCCCCTTAACATTTGTTTCAATTTTACAAATTACAGACTTCGGCTGTGAGCATCGACAACATAACATTTCGCGACATCAAAGGGACTTCAGCAACAGAAAAAGCTATCACATTTGCATGTAGCGATAACTATCCGTGCAAAAGATTATATCTCGAAAATATTCAAATCGTTACGTCGACCGGAGATGAAATGTCATTTTGCTGGGAAGCATATGGCACAAGCTCGGGTCTCGTGTATCCCCCTTCTTGTCTTTCGTCAGGTGATATTATCATTCGCCATCAAGTTAACTCCAACTCAACAAGATGGAGGCAAGATGATTTTGCTCTATTTTGAAGCTTTCCAAATCAATTTAGAGATACCATTGAAATACTTGTGTTTTTATTTAGGAAATGACTACGATGCCGTAAAGACACCATACCCCCTGCATTTACATCCATTGATCTTATCATTATTCATAATCAATTTTTAATTTAATAGTTCTAATTAAGTGGGGATGGTACCTTCACGGCACAGTAGAAGTCTCCTTTTATTTAATAGATCACACGTGTTGAGGTATTTGTACATGGAACACAAACCTCAATGTATTTATAATTTTACGTTATACGTTGATTTTTTCAGTTTATTATAAACTTAAGGGTAGTTTTGGAATTCCCTTGATTGATGGTTTAGAGGACCAAGATTCAGTTTTCCGCACTAATGCTTCTTTGAATTCCAATTACAGATCAAGGTTATGTAGTCCTGGTATATATAGAGAAAAAAATACGAATTCTAAATATAAATCAATGTTTTTTTTTTTTTTTAAATTGAGATAAAGTTGAAACCGAACAAAACAAAATCAGTCTCTCTATATGATAAGCACAATAATTCAATTAACTAATTCACTTTTTCTTAGTTTTTTGGAAATTTAAACGAAATTAAATCGATGAAAATAAACACGTATGCTATGAAGCACTGATACGAGTACGGGATACTGGTACGTTATGATACGGGTACGCAAATACGTCATGTGTTAAAATTTTAAGGATACGGGTACGGTAAATATATATATATATATATATATATATATATATATAAACTAAAAAACTAAAATTTCATAAATATTTGAATTTCAGATGTGATAAGTTTAAAAATACACGAAACAAGTAAATTATTTATACAATAATTTTTTTCCTGAAACCTATGAACATTTGTACTATCTCTCACAATTTGTGATTTCATATTAGAATGAATTAAAATTCTTATTACGTTTTATTCATTAAATCCACGAGTTGAGACGGTAAAAATATTTTTAAAACACAGACACTTTATGGGTACGTATTGATACGTGTCCGCAGAAGTGTAGTATCCGATAAGTATTCAGTACGGGTACGACATACTCGTAGAAGTATCCGTACTCCATAGCACGTATGTAATACACAAAACATTTATAAAACTACGAATAATATAAACAATTAATTACAATTCATATTGACAATAAATAATACAGCGAATATTTATTTTAAATTCTAAAGTACTTCTTTCTAAACTACGGTATCTGTATTATCTTTTCGCTTCTTCACTAGCGTAATACCCGTGTATCACATATACACACACATTACAATATTAAATGTATTAAAATACATAAATTTTAAGAATAAATATATAAGAATAATTAAAAACTTATTATTTAATTTACCCACTACAATTTTTTTTTATAAAGTATATTATTAACTCTATTTAAATATCTACTGTTTTTGTCACAATAAAACTTTTTGGAAAAATGAACTTTTTTGTCCGGTAAGTTGGCCTACTTTGCAATTTAGTCTTTTTTTTGGCCTGTTTTCAATTTCGTCCGTTTTCTTTGAAAAAAACTATAATTTAGTTTGATTGTCGCCGGAAAAATTAAAATGCACCTTAATTTGCTGATTAGGCGCCGGTCGTTGCTGACTTGGCGTTAAAAATTGGGGATTCTCGGCTGCGTGGAAATAAAAGAGTTTGGATTTTATTTTAATTAATGTTTTGGCATAAAATAAAAATGGAGGAAAAAATTGAATGAGTAGAATACTAAAAAGGAAAAAATAAATAAATATTTTTGTTAATAAAAACCAAAGATATTCATATTAATAAACTTTTCTTTTTTTTCTGTAATACTAAAAAGGACAGAATTGGGGAAGAATTGTAAGGCTCTGAGGTAAATGAGGCGCGCCTCTTCGTCGCTGGAGATTATTTCTACGTTGAGGCCTAGGGATTCGTTGATGGCGTTAGTGAATTGAGATTTATTGGAAGCTTCGCAGACGGCGACGAGGCGGAGGCGGGGGGAGGGGATGCGCTGGGAGGTGAGAAAATGCTGGAATTTACAGATGGCGGAGGCGGCAGAGATGGTGTTGGCGGAGGAAGTGGTGATGGTGTCGAGGCCGAGTAGAACTGGTTCCTTGAGGCGGTTGAGGGTGAGGAATCGGCCGGAGGAGGGGTCAGCGCAGACGACCGTCAATTTACTACAAAAAGCGTTATTGGAACGAGGGTATAGGCATCGGTTGGTAAACAACCGATATCTAATGTCGCGCGGGGTCTTTTTTATAATTAAAAAAAAGCTATAGGCATCGGTTGTTAAGCAGGAACCGATGCCTATAGTCGCGCGTTTTTTTTTTTTTTTTTTTTTTT